>JADRCG010006572.1:0-16990 GCA_019844195.1 Rhabdomys dilectus
ATGTCACACTCATGATGTCATTCCCATGATTTCATAAGCATTATGCCACACACGTGACGTCACACCCATGATGTAACACCCATGATGTCACACTCATAAAGTTACACCTGTGATGTCTCACCTGTGATGTCAAACCTATGATATCTTACCCTTGATTTTTTTCACATTTCATACCCATGATGTCATACCTGTTAAGTCACATGTATGTCACATCCAGAATTTCACACACATGGTGTCACACCTGTGAATTCATACCCATGTTGTCACACATGTGATGACACACCCATGATGTCACACTTGTAACGACATACCTCTGTCACACTAGTCACACCTGTGATGTCACACTCCTGATGTCATACCTGTGATGTCCTACAATTGATCTCATAATCACGATGTCATACGCTTGATGTCACAATCATGTTGTCATACCCAAATATAATAATATTACTATACTATACTATACTACTATAATATGTAATAATCAGAAAACAAGAACAATAAAAATAATAATGAAAAAATAATAAAATAATACTGATTATAAAATATGAATAATACTAATAAGTATTCATATTAAGATAATGATATAAGAATGTAATAATACAATTACTAATGCTACTACTACTAATAAAATAATACTACTAAAACAATATAATAATAATATAATAATATAAAAATAATACAAAAATGTGTTAATTGTGATTATTTTTTTACTAGTGATAATGAGATAATTAAATAAGAGTATAACAATAATAAAATGTTAATAACAATAATAAAATATAAATAATAATTCAATTAAATATTATTAATAATAAAATAATGATGATATAATAATAAAATAATACTAAAATTAATGATAATGACAATACTAATAAAATAATAATAAGATTAAATTAACCATGGAATTATAATATGTCAATAAGATAATAATAATAATAAATAAAGAAATATGATATAAACAAAATATTAATAATACTGATAATAAAATATGACTAATAATGAATATTAATGATAATATTGTAATAATAAAATAATCAGGAAATGGTAATGATACTAATAAAATAAAATTAATAGTGATAATACAATAATATTTTAATAATCTATAAATAATAAAATAGTAATAAGATTATAGTAGTAATAAGGCTGTGCCTTGTGATGGCCAGGGGCTGAGTTGAGGGGCAGGGCTTCAGAGGACACCCATAATGTCCAACTTATGACTCATAACCATATCATACCAATGATGTCACATACTTGATGTAACACTCATGATGTCACATCCTTAATGTCACTCTCATGATGTCTTACCCATGATTTCACACCCTTGATGTCACATTCATATTCTTACACCTGTGATGTCTCAACTGTGATGTCAAACCTATGACATCACACCCATGATTTATAAATACTTCACACTTCTGATGTCATACATTTGATATCATATGTGTAATGTCACACCCATAATTTCACACCCATGATTTCATACCTGTGATGTCATACCCTTAATGTCACACCCATGATGTCACACTCCTGATGCCACAGTTGTGATTTCACACACATGATATCACACCCATGATATCACACAATGATGTCATACCCTTTATGACATACCCATGATTCATAACCATATCATACCCATGATAACAGACACTTGATGTCTCATCCATAATGTCATACCTGTGATGTCAAACCCTTAATGTCATACCCATGAGGGCACACTCATAATGTCACCCTCATGATGTGACACACCTACGATGCCACATCCATGATGTCACACCACTGATGTCATACATGTTATATCAGACTCTTGATGTCATACCCAGAATGTCCTATATTTTATGTCACAATCATGACATCACACCCATGATGTCACAGACATGTTACACCGGTGATGTCTCAATTTGATGTCAAACCTATGATATGACACCAATGATTTATACACATTTCATACTTGTGATGTCATACCTGTGATGTCATTCTCATGTAACAGGTGTAACACCCCTAATGTCTCAACCATGAGGTCACACCCATGAGGTCACACTCATGATGTCACACTCTTGATGTCACACTCTTGATGTCACAACCCTGATATCCTACAATTGATGTCCTACAATTGATGTCACAATCATGTCATACATACATACATACATGTCACAATCATGATGTCACACACATGTCATATGTATGATGTGATATACTTGATGTCCCACCCATTATGTCCTTCACTTTATTTCACAATAGTGATTTCATATTGTGATATCATACCTGTGATGTGACACCCATGATGACATACCCGTGGTGTCCTACAATTGATGTCACACCCAAAATGTCTCATCAGTGATGTCACACACTTGATATCACACTCATAATATTATACCTGTGATGTCTCATGGGTGATTTCACATCTATAATGTCATAGCCATGATGTCAAACCCATGATTCACATGATTCCTACCCATCTCATATACATGTCATACCCATAATGTCAATGAAAACTTTGGATGTCACACCTGTGATGTCACACCTATAATGTCACACTTATGATGTCAAACCAGTGATATTACACTCCTGATGTCACACTTGTGATGCCACACTCATAATGTCATATCTGTGATGTAATACCTGTGATGTCACACCCATTATGTCACAACTGTTATGTCACATCACACTTGTGTTGTCACACCCATGATGTCATTCACGTTATGTTACAATCATGTTGTCACATTGGGATATCATTAAATTTGAAATTTTAACATAGAACTGGTTAACAAAAATTGTTAGTTTTGACATAGCACTAGTTAATATTAAATGGGAAAATTCAATATAGGACTACTGAATATTGGAAATTTCTGTATTAAATTACTTAACATTTAATTATAAATTGAAATATAGGACTAGTTAATGTTAAATTAGAAATTTTAATATAGGTCTAATTAATATTAAATTGTAAATTACAATATTTGGACTAGTTAAAATTAAAGTATAAATTTCAATGAACAACTAGTTAATATTACATTGGAATTTTTAAAATATTGTGAATTTTTATAGGACTAGTTAAAATTAATTTGTAAATTTCAATATAAAACTAAATAATATTAAATTGTAAATTTCAATACAGTACTAGTTAAAATTAAATTGTAAATTTCAATAGTGGACTACTTAATATTAAATTGGAAATTTCTGTATTCACTGAGCTATTACTAAATTATATTTTTAAAAATAGGACTAATTAATATTAAATTTTAAATGTAAATATAGGAGTAGTTAAAATTAAACTTTAAGTTTCAATATATGTTCAATATATGTTCAATAAAATTGTAAATTTCAATATTGGACTACTTAATATGAAAATGTAAATTTCAATATAAGACTGGTTAATATTAACTTGGAATTGTCAAAGTATTATAAATTAAAATTTAGTACTAGTTAATATATTATTTGAAATTTTGATATAGTATTAGTTAATAGTTACTTGTAAATTTCTATGTACTCTTAACTTTTAATTGTAAATTTCATAGTGAACTAGTTAGCATTAAATGGTAAATAAAATATAGGACTTGCTAATAATAAATAGGAAATTTTAATATATCACTAGTTAAAATTAAACTTAAAATATCAATATAGGGCTATATAATATTAAATTGTAAATTTCTGTATATGACCATTTAATATTAAAATGTAAAATGTAATATAAGACTAGTCAACATTAAATGGCAAATTTCAATATAGGACTAGTTAATATTAAGTTAGAAATTTCAATATACAACTAGTGAATATTAAATTGTAAATTTCAATATAGGAATATTTAAAATTATATTGGAAATGTCAACATATTGTGAATTTCAATAAAAGACTAAATATCAAATTGGAAATTTCAATACAGGACTAATAAAATTTTTTTGAAAATTTTTGAATAAAATGAAGACAAATATATAAAAATTTTAAGACTGAAGAAAAATGCTAAAATATTTCAAAATTGTCATGGAAAATTCATTAAAAATTATTTAAGAAAAATTTCAGAAGAAATTTAATATTTGCATAAAAATGCCTGATAAAATTAAAGACATGTTTAAATATTCATGATAAAAATTAAGATAAATATAGAAACAACTTTTGGAAATATATGATACATTTGTGGACAATTTATGGTTAAAATAAAGACAAATATAAAAAATAGTATGAAAATGTTGAAATTGTAGAAAAATACATAAATTCGAGATTGACATGGAAAATTTCATTAAAAAATTGAAGGTGATTTAAGAAAAAATTGAGGATAAATTGAATATTTGCATGGCAAAATGTTCTTTAAAATTGAGAAAATTTTTAAAAATTAGAGATAAATATTAAAATATAAAAAAATTGAAAAAAATATAAAATTAGTTGAAATTTTTTGGTTAAAATAAAAACAAATATAGAAAAAAATTATAAAGATATTAAAATTGTTTCCAGGAATATCATTTTAAATAATTCAAGTTTCACACTGAAAAAATTATTAGAAAATTGAAGATGATTTAGCAATAATTTGTGAAAAAAATGAATATTTGTATAAAATATATTTGATAAAATTGAAGATGTTGCTTTAAAATGAGTGAAAAAACAAAGATAAATATAGAAAACATTGTTGAAAACATATAAAAATTTGGGGGAATAATTTTGGTTAAAATGAAGACATATATAGAATAAAAGGGTGAAGATACTGAAATTATTTATAGAAAAATCCCTAAAAAATTCAAGATTGTCACAGAAAAACTCATCAGAAAATTGAAGATGATTTAAGAAAATTTTCAGAAGAGATTGAATATTTGCATGGAAACATGTTTGATAAAATTGAAGACATTGTTTGAAAATTTAATGATAAAAATTAAGAAAATATAGAAATATTTGATAAAAAGTTGTAAAAAATTTATTAATAATTTTTGGTTAAAATGAAGACAAATATTTTAAAAGGATAATATATTAAAACTGTGTGTATAATCACTAAAAAATTTTGAGATTGACATGGACAAGTTCATTAGAAAAGTGATGATGATTTAAATCATTTTCAAAAAATTTGAATATTTGCATGGAAAAATATTTGATAAAGTTAGACATTGATTTATAAATTAGTGATGAAAATTAAGATAAACATGGAAAAACTGTTGAAAAATTATACAAATGGGTTGAAAAGTTTTGGTTAAAATGAAGACAAATATAGAAAAAAGTATGAAAATATTGAAACTATTTCTAGAGAAATAAAAAAATTCAAGATTGACAGAAAGATTCATGAGAAAATTAAAGATGCTTGGAAAATTTTAGCAAAATATAGAATATTTGCATGTTAAAAATATTTGATAGAATTGATGACATTGTTTGAAAAATTAGTGATAAAAATTAAGACAAATATAGAAAAAAATTGCTAAAAAAATATAAAAGATTTTTCTGGAAAAATTTTGGTTAAATTTAACAAATGTAAATAAAAGTATGAAATTATTCTTACTGTTTGTTGAAAAATCCCTAAAAACATGCAAGATTGACAATTAGTAATAAAAATTAAGATAAATATAAAGAAAATTGTAGAAAACATATAAAACATTTATGGAATAATTTTGGTTGAAATAAAGACAAATCTAAAAAAAAGTATGAATTACTGAAATTGTCTGTAGAAAAATCACTAAAATATATTCAACATTGACATGGAAAAATTCAATAGAAAATTGAAAATGATTTAAGTAAAATTTTAGAAGAAATTGAATATTTGCATGGAAAAATGTTTGATGAAATTCAAGCTATTGTTTTAAAAAGTAGTGAAAAATAAAGATAAATATAGAAAACACTGTTAAAAAATACAAAATATTTGTAAAAAATTGTTAAAATAAGACAAATACAGAAAAAAATGAAAAACTGATATGGTTTGTAGAAAAATCTTTTTAAAAATTCAATATTGATTGACATAGAAAATTTAATTAAAATGTTGAAGATGATTAAAGAAAAATTTCAGAAAAATTGAATATTTGCATTGAAAAATATTTGATAAAATTGTAGAAATTGCTGAAATCATTCATGATAAAAATTAAGTTGAATATAGAAAAATTTGATAAAAAATATAAAATATTTATGGAAAAATTTTTATTAAAATGAAATATATGCAATAAAATATATGTATAGTTGATATGACTTAATATATAATCATTAGTTGGAGGCAAATTGAATATACATATATATTCATTATATATATAATATGTTATTATATATATAATGTATATATATTATATATACATTTTGTATTTATATTATATATATATAATACATTATATATTATATATATATTATATATAATATACATTATATATAATATACATATATTATACATAATACATTACACATATATACATATTATATATGTATGTATATGTATAATGTTTCATTATATATTATTATATATATACATTAGATGTTAAAATTCAGCAGACATTAAAATGTGCTATGAAACTTCACATGCATTCTGATGCTTTTTATGGCATGACAATGTGATGTAGACACAATTCTTATACCTGCCAACATACAGTAATGTATGTGGTCTACTGAATGGATGATCCAAATTATATGTGAGAGCCTCTGACATATATATTACACTCAGTGTTGCTGAGTTTCCAATATTGTAATTGCAACTGAATATGCTCTATTTTAAATGTATTTACATATTTGTAATTAAAAATACATATATTCATACATACACATATAAACAAAGTTTCATTTTATATATATATATAAAATAATATATAATTTGTAATATTATATTATATGTAATATATAATACATGTATTTCATACATACCTATTATATAAAATATTTTATATATTATATAATATATTCATATAGTGATCTATGTAATATACATATATACATATATATAAACTTTAATTTCATATATATGAATCTATATAAACTAATATGTAATATATATTATGATAATATATAATACATATATGATACAATATACACATATAATAATATGTGTAATATATAATTTATGTGATACAATATATAATATGAAATGTATACATTCAATAATATATATGATACTATTCATGAATTAAAATACTATAGAAGCAAAATGGAGGAGGAAGAATAAGAGAAGGGGTTCTTGTGGTGATAAACCAGGCAAGGGAATGACGTCTGAAATGTAAATAAATAAAACATTCAATAAAAACTAAATAAAATAAAAATTAAAAATTTAAATACAAAATAAAATAAAATATTCAATAAAAATTAATTTAAAATAATAAAGCATTATAGCATGAGAACTGATATAATAAAATTAAATTAGATTAAATTCAGAAATATTATATAAACAAGAAATAGCATTGTAAAGTGAGAATTGATAAATTTAAATTAAATTAAAAATATTTTAAAAATGAAATTGCATTATAGTGAGATAGCTGACATGACCACTGCTCCTGATAGCCCACAAGGCTTCTGAAAAAGTATGCTGAAAAGCAGGTAAATTTAATGATAGAATTTATACAAACTCATCACACAGGAAATTAATCCCCTTTTTCAAAGTTAAAAATACATTGACTGTTACAAAATATCCCACATCAAATAGCAGATTTTTATTTCATACTAAGGGCGCCTGCCACAATTGGGGAAGAAATAAAACTCATGGCAGTGATGTGTAAGGACAGCCAATTTTATGTGAAAAAAAAATCAATTTTTATCTGAGAAATACCTACATAGATATAGGAGTCAGACTGGTGTATTTATTTATTTATTTATTTATTTATTTATTTAATTTCTTCTTACTTGTTTTTATTTTCATTTTTTAATTTTATCTGTTATTTCTTTTTATTAATTTTATTAATTTTTTATTAATTTTTTTTATTAATTTTTTTATAATTTTTTAGTTTTTATTTGTTTTTATTAGTTTTACTTTTCTTTCCTTTTATTTTGTTTTAATTTTATTTTATAATTTTTGTTTTTGTTGTTTTTATTTGCTTTTCTTTTTCTTTTATTGTTTATATCTTAAAATATTTTCTTATACTTTTGTTTTTTAATTTTATTATTTATTTGTTTTTATGTTTACTTCATTTTGTGTTTGTTTTTATTTTATTTTTTATTTCTTAACTTGTTTTTTATTCTTTCTCAATCTGTTTTTATTTTTTGTATTTTTTTGGTTTGATTTGTTTTTATTGTTTCTTATTTCTTTGTGATTATGTATTTACTTATTTCTATTTATTAGTTTCTTTACCTCTAACAAAACAAACGACAACCTCACTTCTGTCCACATAGTCTTTGAGACCACGTGATGTGTCAAGGAATCTCCATGATTTTTTTCCCACAAAAATTCCAAACAAATTATTGGAGCTGAGTTATTCACATGGTGTCAGTCATCATGGCAACATAAATATGTATTTATAGAAACAAATTTTTAAAAATTATAATTTAATATTGTCTGTGCTTAAGCACTGAGAAAAATATTCCTGAACTATTTTCTTGTTCAATTTTATTAATACATTATAGAAAAATAATAAAAAATAATATAAAAATAATTTAATAATCCTGAATTATTTTCTTGTAAATTTTTATTTAAAAATCATGAAAAAAAATTTAAAAAAATAATAATTTAAGTTTTGGAAAAAATACTTTGTGTGTGAAATCAAATGCTAATGTGTGTATTCAAAAAGAAGGGTAACAATCACAGCTTTAAAGTCACAGGGAATAGAGCATGTGTGACACACACAAGCATTGTTGTGACAATAACACATCAAAAGAGCATGGTGTGTTCACATGTGTATGATATTCTAATGTAATCACCATGATGAATGCTATTGCATGTTCACATGTATGTGATATTTTAATGGAATCACCATGATGGAAGCCAGAGCATGTTCAAGTGTAAGTGATATTCTAATGTAATCATGATGGAAGCAATGGATTAACGATAATAATATAATGATGATATAATAATGAAACAATAGTAATACTAATACTGTTAATAATAATAAATTAATAACAAAAATAAATTATTAATGAAATAATGATAATATAGTAATAATAAAATAAAAATAAAAAGAGCACGTCTTAACTCAAATGGCACATATAACATGCATTTAGTGTTTTCAGCTCTCTAATAGTTGTCTTTAACTCGAATAGTACAAATGCTTTTCTCTTTGCGCATTTATACTGATGGTTACTGCATTACATTCTATAATGCATTTTAGCTGTAATAGAGGTACTTAATTGTATATACCATACAAAACAATGAACTATGCATCGTTGGCTAGTACAGTGTTTATGTAAAAATAAAAAAAACATTTATATCAATATTTTTATTTATATTTACATTCACATTCACAGTCATTTTATATATATTTATATTCATATTCATCTATATCTATATTTATATTTATATGATTCATTGGTCTCAGTATTTCATATGAATCCATATTAACTTTTTAATTTCTCTTTTCTTCGTCCCATGCCAATTTTCTGGTAGAATGTCTGGAACAATGTCTGATAAAAAAAATGGTAAATAATGTAATTAAAATGACATAAAAGAAAAAAGGCAAAAGGGGTATGGAAAAGAGGATGACTTCTGAACTGTAAATAAGTAATGTATAAAATAAAAATTATCTAATTGAAGCATCCAACTAAAAGTGTCTAATTAAAATATCTAATAAAAAATCTAATACCCAACAAAAATAAAACATTAATAAAAATAAAAATATTATAAAAAAGACTTCTACATCAACAGGATGTAAATAAATGTAAAAATATAAAATACCTAATAAAAAACTTTTTAAAAAATTGACTGAGAAAAAGAAGAGCAAATGATTGTGTACCTCAAGGCATAATTCAAATTTCATAAGACACATTTATATAATTTATATGATTTGATGTAATTTATACCTTTTATATAATTTATATAGTTTGTATAATTTATAAGACTTATATAATTTATGTATATTTATGATTAATATAATTAATATAATTTATAGAAATTTATATAATTTTAAATAATTTATATATTTAAATAATATAATTTATCTAGTTTATATAAGTTATATATTATATATTATTCATATAATTTATATAATTTATGTTTTATATAATTTTTATAATTTCACATAATTCATATTTGTATAATTTTATATATTTTACATTATTTCATATACTTTATATAATTTATGTATCTTATATAACTTATATAATATATATAATTTTATGCAATTTGTATAATTTATACAAGATTCAGTGACATGAACACATGGAGCTTAAATATATTCATGGCCACGAATATTATCTAATAATAATAATGTGATGTTGAAAAAAATAATTTACATTATTTTTATATCATATATTTACATTATACATTTGTATTATATGTTTACATTATTTTTATATTATATATTTACATTAACACCATATTTACATTATCATGTTTCTATTATCATTAGTATTTATCAATCTTTGGGTAAAGAAAAGATTCTTGGCACTTCTACTTTCTGTAAGTAAAGATTGTGAGAAACTGCCCTGTCAGAAACACTATATTGCTATATACAAGATAATTTTATATCACCTGATAGATAGAGTATACTGCTATATATGGGATAATGTTCTATCAATTAACAGATACACTATACTGCTATATATGAGATAATGTTACCTGACAGATACGTTATACTGCTATATATTGGGCAATCTTATATTATGTGACAAATAGACTAAACTGCAATATATAAGATGAAGTTACATCACCTGAAAGACAGACTATACTGCTCTATATGGAATAGCGTTATCTCACATGACAGATACACTATACTGTTATATGTAGGATAATGTTATATTATCTGACACATACACTAAACTGCTATATATATTAGATAATTTTATTTCAACTGACACATACACTATACTACTACATATGGGATAATGTTATCTCACATGACAAATACACTAAACTGCTGATAATGTTATATTACCTGTCACACACACTAAACTGTGATATACAGAATAATGCTATATTACTTGACGGATATACTATACTGCTGTATACATGATGATGTTATTTTACATGACATAAACAGTAGACTGCTATATATGGTAAAATGTTATATTAGCTGACAAATAGACTATACCTCTCTATATAATGTAATGTTATACCAACTGACACATACACTATACTGCTATATAAAGGATAATGTTATATTACGTGAAAGGCAGACTATACTGCTATTACTGCTATAAATGAAATATAGTTATATTACATGACAGATAAAGTATACTGATATATATAGGATAATATTTTATACCTGACAGATACATTACACTGCTATATATTGCACAATATTATATTATGTGACAAATAGACTAAACTGCAATATATAAGATAAAGTTACATCACCTGAAAGATAGACTATACTGCTATACATAAGATAATATTATATCACCAGAGAACCAGAGAGAAAGACTATCTACTATGTATGGGATAATTTTATATTAACTGACAGATACAGTAAACTGCTGTATATATAAGAAAATATTATCTTACATGACTGATACACTATACTGTTATATATGGGATAATGTTATATTACCTGAAAGATACACAATACTGCTATATATATAATAATGTTATATTACCTGACAGATACACTATACTGCTAAATACAAAATAATGTTATATCTCCTGACACATAGACTATACTGCTTTATAGGAGATAACGTTATATTAAAAAATAAGAAAAATATGGAAGAAATTTGGTAAAGCTGATGACAAACACAGAAAAATTTTGAAAAAGAGTGAAATTGTTTTTTAAATAATTCTAATCCAAGACACAATGAGAAGGCCAAACCTAAGAATAATAGGTATAGATGGGGGGGGAAGAATCTCAACTTTAAGGACCAGTAAATATCTTCAACAAAATTATAGAGGAAAACTTCCCTAACCTAAAGAAAGAGATGTCCATAAATATACAAGAAGCCTACAGAACTCCAAATAGTTTAGATCAAAAAAGAAATACCTCCCACCACATAATAATCAAAACATCAAATGTACAAAACAAAGAAAAAATTACTAAAAGCGGTAAGAGAAAAAGGTAAAGAAACATATAAAGGAAGACCTATAAGAATTACACCAGACTTCTCACCAGAGACTATAAAAGCCAGAAGATCCTGGACTGATATCATACAGACCCTAAGAGAACACAAATGCCGACCCAGACTACTTTACCCAGCAAAACTCTCAATCAATATTGATGGAGAAACCAAAATATTCCATGACAAATCCAAATTTACACAATATCTTAACACAAATCCAGCCTTTCAAAGGATAATTGGTGGAAAACTCCAACAAAAGGAGGGAAACTACAACCTAGAAAAAATGAGAAAGTAATCTTCCAACAACCCTAAAAGAAGATAGCTATACAAACATAACACCACTGCCAATAACAAAAATAACAGGAAATAACATTCATTTTTCCTTAATATCTCTTAATATCAATGGACTCAATTCTCCAATAAAAAGACATAGACTATCAGACTGGATACATTAACAAGACCCAACATTTTGCTGAATACAGGAAACATGCCTTTGTGAAAAAGACAGACACTACATCGGAGTAAAAGGTTGGAAAACAATCTTCCAAGCAAATGGTCCCAAGAAACAAGCTGTAGTAGTGATTCTAATATCAACTAAAATCATTTTTCAACCAAAAGTAATCAAAAAAGATAAAGAAGGACACTTCATATTCATCAAAGGAAAAATGTACCAAGAGGAACTCGCAATTCTGAACATCTATGCCCCAAATGCAAGGGCACCAACATACATAAAAGAAACTTTACTAAAGCTTAAAGCATACATTGCACCTCACACAATAATAGTGGGAGATTTCAACACCCAACTCTCAGCTATGGACAAATCATGGAAACAGAAACTAAACCAAGACACAATGAAACTAACAGAAGTTATGAACCAACTGGACTTGACATCTATAGAACATTTCATCCGAAAACAAAAAATATACCTTTTCCTCACCCCCTAATGATACCTTCTCCAAAATAGACCATATAATTGGTCACAAAACAGGCCTCAACAGATACAAAAAGATTGAAATAATCCCTTGTACCCTATCAGATCACCATGGACTAAGACTCCTCTTTGATATGGACAAAAACAATGGGAAGCCCATATACATGTGGAAACTGAACAATGCTCTACTCAATGATGACTTGGTCAAGGAAGGAAAAAAAAAAACAAAGAAATTAAAGACTTTTTAGAAGTTAATGAAAATGAGGATACATCATATCAAAACTTGTGGAACTCCATAAAAGCAGTACTAAGAGGAAAACTCATAGCTCTAAGTGCCCACAAAAAGAAACTTGAAAGAGCATACACTAACAACTTGACAGCACACCTGAAATTGTTGAAACAAAAAGAAGCTAAGATACCCAAGAGGAGTAGACGGCAGGAAATAATCAAACTCAGGGCTGAAATCAATCAAGTTGAAACAGAAAGAACTATACAAAATATCAACAAAAACAGGAGCTGGTTCTTTGAGAAAATCAACAAGATAGACAAACCCTTAGCCAGACTACCCAAAGGGAACAGAGAGAGTACTCAAATTAATAAAATCAGAACTGAAAAGGGAGACATAACAACAGAAACGGAGGAAATTAAAAAAATCATCAGATCCTACTACAAAGGCCTATAACCAACAAAATCAGAAAATCTGGATGAAATGGATAATTTTCTAGATAGATACCAAGTACCAAAGTTAAATGATGAGCAGATAAACCATCTAAACAGTCCCATAACCCCTAAAGAAATAGAAGCAGTCATTAAAATTCTCCCCACCATAAAAATTCCAGGGCCAGATGGTTTTAGTGCAGAATTCTATCAGACCTTCCAGGAAGACCTAATACCAATTCTCTTCAAACTATTCCACAGAATAGAAACAGAAGGAACAATACCCAATTCGTTCTATGAAGCTACAATTACGCTCATACCTAAGCCTCACAAAGACCCAACAAAGAAAGAGAACTACAGACCAATCTCTCTTGTGAATATGGATGCAAAAATACTCAATAAAATTCTCGCAAACCGAATCCAAGAACACATCAAAGCAATCATCTATCATGATCAAGTAGGCTTTATCCCAGGAATGCAGGGATGGTTCAGTATTCAGAAATCCATCAATGTAATGCACTACATAAATAAACTCAAAGAAAATAAACACATGATCATCTCACTAGATGCTGAGAAAGCATTTGACAAAATCCAACATCTTTTCACGTTAAAAGTCTTGGAAAGATCAGGAATTCAAGGTCCATACCTAAACATAGTAAAGGCAATATACAGCAAGCCAGTAGTCAACATCAAACTAAATGGAGAGAAACTGGAAGCTATCGCACTAAGATCAGGGACTAGACAAGGCTGCCCACTCTCACCCTACCTATTCAATATAGTATTGGAAGTCCTAGCTAGAGCAATTAGACAACAAAAGGAAGTCAAAGGGGTACAAATAGGAAAGGAAGAAATCAAAATTTCTCTATTTGCAGATGATATGATAGTATACTTAAGTGACCCTAAAATTTCCACCAGAGAACTCCTAAACCTGATAAACAACTTCAGTAAAGTGGCTGGATATAAAATCAACTCAAACAAATCAGTAGCCTTCCTCTACTCAAAAGATAAACAGGTTGAGAAAGAAATTAGGGAAATGACACCCTTCACAATAGTTACAAACAATATAAAATATCTTGGAGTGAACTTAACTAAGCAAGCGAAAGATCTGTATGAAAAGGACTTCAAGTCTCTGAAGAAAGAAATAGAAGATCTCAGAAGATGAAAGGATCTCCCATGCTCCTGGATTGGCAGGATAAATTTAGTAAAAATGGCCATCTTGCCAAAAGCAAACTATAGATTCAATGCAATCCCCATCAAAATTCCAAATCAATTCTTCATAGAGATAGAATGAATGATTTGCAAATTTATTTGAAATAACAACAAACCCAGGATAGCAAGAACCATTCTCAACAATAAAAGAACTTGTGGAGGAATCACCATCCATGACCTCAAACTGTACTACAAGGCAATAATAACAAAAACTGCATGGTATTGGTACAGAGATAGGCAGGAAGATCAATGGAATAGAATTGAAGATCCAGAAATGAGCCCACACACCTATGATCATTTGATCTTTGACAAAGGAGCTAAAACCATCCAGTGGAAAAAGGACAGCATTTTCAACAAATGGTGCTGGATCAACTGGAGGTCAGCATGTAGAAGAATGCAAATGAATCCATTCTTATCCCCTTGTACAAAGCTCAAGTCCAAGTGGATAAAGGACCTTCATATAAAACCAGATACACTGAAACTAATAGAAGAGAAGGTGGGGAAGACCCTCGAATATCTAGGCACAGGGGAAAATTTCCTGAACAAAATACCAATGGCGTTTGGTCTAAGATCAAGAATTGACAAATGGGACCTCATAAAATTACAAAGCTTCTGTAAAGCAAAGGACATTGTCAATAAGACAAAACGGCAACCAACAGATTGGGAAAAGATCTTAATCAATCCTACATCCAATAGAGGGCTAATATCCAAGATATACAAAGAACTCAAGAAATTATACTCCAGACAACCAAATAACCCTATTAAAAATGGGGTACAGAGCTAAACAAAGAATTCTCAACAAAGGAAACTTGAATGCCTGAGAAGCACCTTAAGAAATGCTCAACATCCTTAGTCATCAGGGAAATGCAAATCAAAACAACCCTGAGATACCATCTCACACCAGTCAGAATAGTTAAGATCAAAAATTAAAGTGATGGTAGATGCTGGTGAGAATGTGGAGAAAGAGGAACACTCCTCCATTGTTGGTGGGATTGCAAGCTGGTACAACCACTCTGGAAATCAGTCTGGCAGTTCCTCAGAAAACTGGACATTGCATTACCTGAGGATCCAGCTACACCACTTCTGGGCATATACCCAGAAGATGCCCCAACATATAACAAGGACATATGCTCCACTATGTTCATAGCAGCCTTATTTATAATAGCCAGAAGCTGGAAAGAACCAAGATGTACCTCAACAGAGGAATGGATACAAAAATTGTGGCACATTAACACAATGGAGTATTACTCAGCTATTAAAAATGAATCGAGAAATTTTTAGGTAAATGGATGGAACTAGAAATTATCATCCTGAGTGAGTTAACCCAAGCACAAAAGAACACACATGGTATTTACTCACTGATAAGCGGATGTTAGCCCAAAAGCTTCAAATATCAAAGACCCAACTCACAGACCACATGAAGCTCATGAAGAAAGAAGACCAAGTGGGGATGCCTCAGTTCTACTTAGAACGAGTGACAAAACTACTCAAGGAAGCAAATATGGAAACAAAATATAGCACAGAAACTAAAGGAAGTGACATTTGGAGACCATTCCACCTGGTATCCATCCCATGTACAGTCACCTAAGCTAGACACTGATGTGGATGGCTAGAAGTGCATGCTGTCAAGAATGTGATATAGCTGTCTCCTTAGAGGTCTGTCTGAGACTGACACATTCAGAGGACGAGGATCACAGCTGACCACTGATATGATCAAGGGTTTACCAATGGAGAAGTTAGAGAGAAGACTGAAGAAGCAGAAATGGGATATGACCCTATGAGGAAAGCAACAATACCAACGAACCAGAGCTCCCCAGGGTCTATACCACCAGCCTGGGAGCACATAGGGAGGGACCCATGACTCCAGCTGTATATGTAGGGGAGGATGGCCTTTATCAGGCATAGGTGGGAGAGGAGATTCTTGGTACCATGAAAAACGAACACAGAGTGGGGGGGATGTGAGGGTGGGGAGGGTGTATTGGGGGTGGGGGTTAGGTGGAGTCAGAGCCTCATAGAAGCATGAGGAGCGGGGATGGGACAGGAGGTTTCTGGGTGTTGGGAGGAAGTAGGGTAAGGGGACAAAATATGAAATGTAAATATAATACCCAATTAAATTTTTTT
>JADRCG010006579.1:0-17380 GCA_019844195.1 Rhabdomys dilectus
ATGCCCAGCCTCAAGATGCCCAAGGTGGACCTCAAGGGGCCCCAGGTAGACCTCAAGGCCCCCAAAGTGGACGTGAAGGTTCCTTCCGGGGCTTTGAATATTTCCCATTCTGAAGGTATTATTCCGTTTGCTGATGAAGATATTACCCATACATTTGGCGTTGATACCACGGCATATGATGGTTTTTCTAATGCTGGTCTTTTACACTCCTCTGAAACTTCTCAGTCCTTGTTTTCTTATGTTCTCTCTTCCCTGAGTGAGGTTGACCCTCCAGATGAGTCTGTTCATCCTTCGCTCCCTCGTGTTACTCCTCAAATTTTTTTCCCCAAATTCCACAAACCAAAATTTGCAGTATCTGTTTCACTGCCGGAATCTGAGTGTGATCCGTCTGTGTCTGGGACTGTTGTCCAATCCTGTGGATCCTCTCAGTCACTTTCAGTTTCTGTAGGCCCTCAGGTCTTGTCTTCTGATGTTCCTGTTTCCATAGTTTTGGATGTTTCCACCAGTCAGTCTTTAATTAGTCCACCTCCTGAAGCACCTAATGAAGAAACAAAAGACACTTCCTTCAAATTACCCAGCATCAAGCTACCTTCATTTCATTGGTCTCCAAAGAAGGCAGCAGGGCGTTTAGGTGATTCTCAGGCACATGAGGCTCCCATGCCTAGTCTAGGTTTGTCTTCAATGGAAATGGATTCTGAAATTCAAAGTAGTGTTTCCGTAGTGGAATCCCCTCAGCATGCCCCTCTGGACAAGGAAGTAGAGAAGGGGAAAGGCCGGAAGCTCAGCTTTTCCATGCCACGCCTGGCACTACCCAAGATAAAGGTTTCTAAGGGGTCAGCTGCTGTGCCACAGGGAGACCTGAGGCCTTCACTCACTGGTACCACATCTGGAGGTGATTTGGTAGTTGTCCAAACAGCTGTCAGTGATGCCCATGTTGGGGACACTCATTCCATAGATGTTACCACGGAACTCCATGTCAGCTCCTCCTCCACCACAGCAGAGTTGGCTAGGTCCACAACTGAACTTCCTCTTCCCAAAGATGACCTGGATGTCAGAGATGACCGCAAAAGTCTCATGAATGTCTCTGCAACTCAGCCCCTTGTGGAACTGACAACACCCAGAACTGAAGGCCTTCTGCAGCCATCCGGTAGACAGAGAGATAATGCCCCCACCATGGAAACCCCTGAGATGGATTCCACAGCAAAAGAGACGTCAACAGACCTGAATGAGCGCCAGTTCAAAATGCCCAAGTTTCGAGTTCCAGGTTTCAGACGCTCCTCATCCAAGGAGCGAAACCAGGCTTCAGAAAAGGGTGCTCCTCCAAAGTCACAAACTCCGGTCATCAGCATACCTTCGGAGGCAGAAGAGAAAGCTGCAGCCTGTGTGCAGCTGTCCCATGTGCCTGAGTCAAAGGTAGAGGCACATATCTCCCTGGGGTCCCCAGAGGAAGGGACCAGTATGAGGCCCCTAGAGAGTCCAACGTACGCAGATGTTGTAAAACGCGATCTCCATGGAGCGGGCTCTGGGATGCTTAGCTCCACTGTTGAGTTTGGGACCCATCCATCTAAAGGCTCTGTCTCCCTTGAGGTCCCTGGTGTGAGAGTCTCAGGACCCCAGCTTCCTCCAGAAGGAACAGGCAAACAGCAGCATCCTGGGCCAGGAGAAAATATTCTTGCTGAGATGGAGGCTAGAACAGGAAGCTTGCCTTCCCAGCCACAAGGGCCTCTGAGGCTGAAGGCCTCCATCACTGAAGTGCCATCCCAGGTCTCTGTGGTGAGCACGAGTCAGCTCTGGGAGGATTCTGTAGTAACTGTCACATTCCCCAGACTGAAGGTACCCAAGTTTTCCTTCCCTTCTCCCAGCTCTGAGACTGATGTGTTCTTCCCTGTGGTGAGAGAGATAGAGGCCAGCATTGGTAGTTCCACACCCAAGGGTACCCCTGGGCTCTGGGAAGCCAGCATTTTAAAGACAGACGTCGAGGACACCAGAATGCCACCAGCAAGCCTTGAGCAATCTTTGGAAGCGACCCCAATTTCTAAGGTCAGAGTGCACATTCAGGGGTCTCGAGTTGAGAGTCAAGAAGTGGCTATTTCCAGCAGAGTGGAAAGAGCAAGTGCAGACTCCTCAGCACCTGGAGCTTTTTGTACTCAGATTGTGCGAGAATCAGAGATCCCTGCTTCTACAATCCAGATTCCTTCTTATGGATTTTCTTTGCTGAAAGTGAAAATTCCAGAGCCCCCTGTGCAGGCCTGTGTGTATACAGTGGCTCCTGACTCCCAGACGCAGGAGGGCGTGGGTGGAGCTCCCATGTCAGCTGCTGCAGGAGGACACTCCATCCCTGCCGAGGTCCCACCTGACACTAGCGAACCATTTGAGATTATCTCTTCCAGTGTTGGCATGGCTCCCGGGCCCCAGCTTGCAGACAGCACCTCTGATGAAGAGCCAGCAGAGATTCTTGAGTTTCCTGAGGACAGCCAGGAGGTTAAGGCTCCTGACCTGGATACAAAACAGAAACCAGAAGGTAAAAAGGCCAGCCTGTTGTGGTCCTGGCTTCCAAGTATTGGGTTCTCCTCTGTGGAAGAGACAGCTGCTGATTCCAAAGACGCTACCCAAAGGTCTCCTGTCCATGTGCAGCCTACCGCTCGGCTGGACCCTGAACTGCCCAGAAAACAGGAGAAGGCAGGCTGGTTCCGGTTTCCCAAGTTAGGATTCTCCTCTTCACCTACCAAGAAGCCCAGGAGCACTGAAGATGGGGAAGGCCAGGCAGAACACAAGCTCCAGGAGGAAACAGTCACCTTTTTTGATGCTCGAGAAAGCTTCTCCCCAGAGGAGGAGGAGGAAGTCAAGTCAGAGGTGACAAGTGCCAGGCCTGGTTCTGAAGCAATGGTGGCATCCTCTGCAAGAACAGAACTAGCACTGTTGGAACAGGCTAGAGACACTGGTGACAAATCTATACCCAGGCCTGTGGCCAAATGAGGTCAGAGGTCAGAGTCAGTGGGTAAGACAAACAACTAGGACCTGAAACTTAGGGCTTGGGCACTGAAAGCGTCCTACACCCTAGAATGCATGATCTTGTATAGATAGATCCACAGGCTTGAAACCAAAGCAGAAATGAATAGCACTTACCTGTGACACACACCGCCCTCTTATATGGAACCAAAATACGCTACTTTCTTCCAAGCTTTGGAAGCAACGGAGGCTGCAAAATTCCCGAGTTCTGGGAACTCGGCTGGCCTTCATCAGGTAAGGCCCAAGAGGCTGCCCAATGCCACGAGAACAACATTATCTCTGAAGTACCCATGTCTGTGTGGGTAGGAGCAGCTTTGGGGGCAAGCTCTGCCTTGCTGCTGCTGTTTCCTGGTGAACTCAGCCGGCGGGGCATGGTGTGTCCCATTGCCTTTCTGGTCACATACTGGATCCTTTCTCAACTCTTTCACTAATGGCAAGCTTTGGGGCGTGGACACATGGGGTGTGAGGGTGTGTATGCGCAGCAGATAGGTCTGACCAATGGCTGTCTGCACTCAGTGGTAACTGCGGGTTGTCTAGCAGGGTTCACACAGGGGTTTGCCATTAGACCTTGGTATGTGTCTGTTTGCCTACCTGCCTGCCAGTGTGCAACTCTTTTCCCAGTTGTGTATAACTTCCATGCTCTGGCTCCCGAGCACCTTGTGTACAGATTGCAGCCCATACAGACAACCCTGTTCAGTCACCTTCAATAAAGGAAGCCCTGCATTCAGTGGTCCGGTTTGCCGAGGTCTTTTGTTCTGGGATCCTTGGGTATTCCTACTCTTGCTTTCCTCTCGTGCTCTTCAGTCTCCGTCTCTACTGTGTAGCTCCAGAAACCAGAGCTGAGCTTCATCTTAGAGTGGCTGCCATTTTCACAGGGGTTTGATGACCACACCCACAGCCAGAGACCTCACGGATACAGAGGAAGTAATTTGGGGCCCTGAGTTTATGATAGAGCAGGGGACACAAGCACACCCCTCCTGTCAGCTGGACAGCAGTACGAGGATGGAGCACCCATGTGGACTAAGGCTAACAGAGAGCAGTTGCCCTGGAGGCTTAGCAGGGGGCTTGGCCCATGATCAGAAGTTGCTTTTACCTGAGAGACCTTCCAGCAGTCTGAAGTGAATTCACATGTTACTAGAGGAAGGCCAGAAGCGTTCTGCAACCTCCCAACTGCCTGATGATGCCCTCCTGATACTCACCATTCGCAGGGAGACACTGAAACTTGGACTTAAGCTCCCTCCCGACCCACAGAGGCTCTTGGCAACAAGTAGTATTCCTTGTCTCACAGACAGGGCGGCTTGTGGGCCTGAGTGAGTACTGGCCACTCCCAAAACTGCCCACAGAGGGCCAGAAGGGTGGTGGCTGGCGTGTACAGGGGAATGGCCAGGGAAGAGAGGCCCAGGATGCCCAGCTTCCCTCTGGCCTGACTTACAAGTGCAGGCCAAATTTGATGTGTGCCCAATAACACTACAGAGAGGGTCTGTCTAGCCCACATTTATTATCCCAGCCTCTGAGGGTCAGGAGTCCCTGCCTGTCTTAAGTGAGTCCTCTGCTCAAGGCCCCACAGGGGATGCCATCGGATGTATGCAGGGACTGTGTCTCATCTCCAGATAGAAGTATAAGAGCCACTGAAGTGGCCGTGATTGGTATGTCAGTTACCTGGGAGCTGTGTGAGCATAGAAAATCTCATCTTTTTGTTTCCTGGAAGCCACCGGGTACTCTATCACATGGATTTGCCTGCATAGCCAGCAAGGGATGGACTCCCAGACAGACGATGGCACAGTCTAATGTCACTCAAGTGAGGATGTGGCATCCTTTATCTTGTATGTTCTTTTAGAGACAACAAGACACGAGCCCTGCCCACAATCAAGGCAGGAGTACACAGAGGTACAAGTAGCAGGAATGGATGCCACAGAGCCTATTAAAAGTTTGTTTGCCACCTCAAGGAGGGCCATGTCATAGGACAAGACTCCTACCATCTCCGAAGCCTGTCAAGATGGATCTCTTTTAGAATACACCAAGAAGTCTGGCACTGACACCAGTGGGTGAAACAGACCCATCCTGGCTGAGCCAATCTGGCAGCCTGAGCTGGTATCTCCCCTGGAGCGTGTCTGAGAGTCATACAGGGCCCACATATGCCCTCTTGGAGGGCAGAGCTAGGGCAGGGACACAGTCTGCTCCTGAGTAAGATGCTGCCTGCAACTCTCAAACCAGCAGGAGGACCTGTGGGATGCTGCAGGGAGCAGTCACAGCCATGGCAGAGCTTGGCCTTGTCAACCCTGGCACCTTTTGGGTCCTGAAGGGCTGTGTGAGCCACGTGTAACCACACTTCCAGATCCTCACACAATTAGCAGGAAGGCAAGCTGGGTTTAGGGCACCTTCTGCACAGATGGAGGATGCTGATACCTGAGGTGTCCTTGAGGTGGGTGAGTTCAGGACACAGATGAAGCAGTAAGGTTGGCCCCTGCCTGGTGTGATCATAATAGCTCTCCCTCAGCACAGAAGGGAGGAGAGGGCAGAGAAAGGGTGAGGACCGTAGGACTATAGGAGTGAAGGACCCTGGACATTTATCTAGTACCCAGTGTTCTCCACACCCCAAATCATCCCTGAGCTCCAGTCCTCTATGACCCTTGGGACAGCAGTGGGGCAGGTAGGCCCGAGTCTTGGTCAGAAATAAGGGATTGGGTATGGAGACTGGCTTCCAACTCAGAATCAGCCCAGCATCAAAGGTCAGGCCTCCATGCTGTGGTCCCGAGGGCAGCGGCATTAGATGGCCCAGGAGAACCCCAAGATGCACAAAGATCAGGACTCCATCCCAAACATGGCCCCGTGTCTTGCCTCAGCACACAGGATGAGAACTCTCACCAGGCTGCATCCAGTCCTTCTGGGATGATGTCAAAAGCTCCGATACAAGTCTTCAGGACACCATCCGCTGTTTCTGGGCAGGGTCCTGATCCCACTCCCATAATAGCCATGCAGCCCTGGCCTCATCCCAATTAGCCCCACCCCATCCTTCTTCTATAACCCCGTCCCCACGCAACAGTGAGCCACCATTCCAGCTCCTGATGAGGCTGGCCGGGCTCCTCAGTTGCTGTTTCTTCCCAGTCCACTCAGCCCCAGTTCTGAAAGAAAACTATTTATGAACATGGGGCTTAGCTGGAGAGACGGTATCCATGAAGTCCCTGGGGATAAAGAGGTTCCCGAATGTCCTGAACACCCTCAGTGGGACACCTTGCTTGTGAGTCACCATTGCTGCTTTAAGGAGGAGTATCCTGGGGGTTCCCTAAAGGAAGTAGGAGATCATAGGGGCTGAACCTTCCTGATGCTGGAATTCTTGCCTGGGCAGGAGAGACCTGCAGGATCAGTCATGTACTTCCTTGGAGACCGGCAGAAAAATCAGGGTCCCCACATAGTGAGAAAGTGACCCATAGGGACCGAAAATATGGCTTGTTAGGTAAAGGTTCTGCTATGGAAGAGTGGAAACCTGAGCTCAGGTCTCTAGCTCCCAGGGAAAAAGCCAAGTGCCTTGTAATTTTATCCTGGGGAGGCAGAAACAGGACTCCTGTTGCCTGACGGAAAGCTAGTCTAGCCAATCCAGCAAGCCCTGGGTCCAGAGGGAGACCCTGTGTGAAAAACTAAGGTGAAGGAAAATACCCAGTGCCAACCTTTGGCCACTATACATGCATAGCACGTGCATCTGCATGTCATATAAATATGTACACACACCACAGACAAGAGGGAGGGAGAGAGAGAACACAGAAATGCCCACTTTTGACCTGGATCGAGTCTGCAAGCCAGTGGCAGGGTTTTATTAGGGGTTGTGGCTGGGCAGCACCAACATCACATCTGGAAGCGGCCATTCATCATAGGTAGGCCAGGGAGGAACAAACCGGGTTCTGGGTCACTTGTAGGAGATTGCTTTCTTTCCATGTCGCTGTGTGCCTTCCTCTGCTTTAGCCTCATCTTCATTTCAAAGCTGGAAGCTTCATTTGGAGTTCTGCCGGAAGCTGTTTGCCAGATGACAATCTCAGGCCCCAAGGGATGACGACGGTCTTTTGCTTTCTCGGTTTCCGAGTTTGGGAAGATGGAAGCCTGGTGGGTATCAGTGTCCACCTAGAGCTGTAGGCTAGAGTCAAAGGGATCAACCCTCAGCCCTACCAGACGCAGTCCTTGCTCGGGATTTGTCTGTCCAGGCCCATAGCATAGTGGGAACTCCAGTCGCGTTCAAAGAGTTTCCTCAGCTGCTCCTGCACGGTGGTCGCACCTGGCTGGGTACTAGGGGTCTTCTGGCTGACAATCAGGCCCACACCAGCGGTGCTGCTGAAGTAGTCTTCTGACCAGTTAGAGGTGCCTGGAGGAGGGGGAAGGAAAGACACTGATCTCTGGGTCTGTGTCCTGTGGCCCATGCTACAGGTTGAAGGATAGCTTAGAACTCTGGCCACTGTGCTCCCATCACAACCCAGGCACAGAAGCCCCACACGAAGGTGCAGTTGGTTCCTTACCAGCATTTTGGGCTCCAGTGCTCAGGACTCTACCTGACAAGCTGGGTTAAGTGTCTGGCTGCCAGAACATTTGAGCCTATCTCTCCTGTAGCAAAAATTTCCCTGCCCAATCTATTTGCAGTGGGAGGCCTATGATTGGACAGGAAAAAGGGAGGCGGAACTAAGGGTGGCAGAGGGTGGCAGAGAGAGAGAGAGAGAGAGAGAGAGAGAGAGAGAGAGAGAGAGAGAGAGAGAGAGAGAGAGAGAGGTGACGTGGCTGTGGATGTGGACCTGCGTGGCAGGTTAGGAATATTGAAATAGCCTTCTAAATTTGTGGGCATCTTGCGATTTGAGTATTTGCTGATATATAAATCCATTGGTTAACTTTAAGCGTTAAGAGTCTTATTTCTACCGGGTGCTGGGTATTATTGTGGTATCTATCATGAGGATGGCGGTTACTATCTGGGGTTAAGCCGAGCACCGAGGGGGTGGTGGCGTTGGCCCAGGAGCCATGCCTAGAGCCATAGAGACCTCGGAGCTGGCGAGTGGAGTGGAGGCAGCAGCCACGCTGACGTCTCATGGCCACCCCCCACCTCACCCTCCGGCCTGTGCCACTGAGGTGGCCAGCCCGTGCCAGATTCTAGTGCAGGAACACGGCGGCTGAGCTGGGAGCCCGTGGGACGCCTCTTTTCTAATACCTCCCGCTACACTCTTATCCAGCTCTCTGTCCTTCCATGCATCTTGTGCCGGGAACTCACCTATGTAGGCCGTCTTGTCTGTGACCATGAACTTGCTGTGGTTCACGCGGCTGAACGGGATGTTGGAGTGATTTCCCACAGGTACAATGAAGACTTTCTTCAGGGATTAGGAGTGAGTTAGGGTGGGCAGGGTGGGAGAAGGAACTTCCTTCCCTCCCCCCTCCAACCCATAAGGTTGGTTTTTTACCACATCCACGGAGATGCCAGCCGAGGGGTTACGGAAGGCCTGCAGGGACCTCAGATAAGCAAACATGGTGGGGTCTGTGTTGAACCAGCAGCTGACCAGTAAGCGCACATGCACACCCTTATTGAAGGCCGCCGCCCGTAGTGCGTTGTCCAACACGGGCCAGTACCTAGGAAGAGAGGATCAATGTTCTGCCTGAAACCAAGATGAGTGGAGCTCTCAGCTGCAGGGACACTGTGTCCAGGACGTGCCAATCAGGAGGGTGGACCTCACCCAGACCCACCTGGCAGGGTGAGTGAAACGAGTGGTAGGGAAATACTCCATCACCGAGACGTAGATGAACTGGCGAGCACCCTCCATCACTCCCAGCACTGCTTCCAGATCCCGGGTACGGCCATGGGGGCAGAGGGAGGGCGGGGAGGCCTGCAGTGGGAGAAGTCTCACTCAGAATACTACCACCCTTGAATCAGGCTTTTCCTAAGCTCATGACTCCATTGCCCCCTACCTAAGAAACTCCACATTGTGACCAAGACCATTTTCCAATGGCCAGAGGTCCTGAGTCCTGGGAAGGGAGCTGTGAAGCAGCCAGGCATCCTGGACTCCAGGAGACTGGCCTGTTTACAGGCTGTCTGGCTTGGGAAGTGGATCCACTCTCTCCAAATGGACTCTGCATATCTAGTGGGCTTTGCTCCATCTGCTGCAGCCTCCGCTGCGGACCAGTCTCTTGGCCAACCAAGGGATTTCCCTTGGTGGAAATTAAGCTGTTGAGATTGCCTATCTTACCTCAGAGTAAAGAATAATCAATGCTCTGGGTCTCCCTACTTCCCTGAGCTCAGCCACAGCCTCTTGACCCTAAGCCCCCTCAACAGTCTGGACCTCAGGTCTGCTACCTTCCAGCATCTCTCTCTCTCTCTCTCTCTCTCTCTCTCTCTCTCTCTCTCTCTCTCTCTCTCTCTCTCACTGCTGGTGCTGGACCAGGGTCTGCTCTAGCATGGAGCCTGCCTCCTGCTGCAGGCCCAGAGTGCTTATGGGCTAGCCATCTTACCGAGAAGTAGGCTGTGGTGGGAACCCCATCAAAGAGACCCCGCAAGGGATGGAAGTGGTTGATGTGGGATGAGAGGTTCCGAGGCCAGGTTTTAGGGAGAACAGCTTGGGGAGTCCCTAGCACCCAGTAGGTCTGGAATGTTTTCTCGAGGTCTTGAGCCAGGTGGCTGCAGTTGTAGATGAGGGCACCAAGCTCTTTCACCTGTAGGGATCAGGGTTAGTAGACACAGAGAGAGCAAACATCTCCTGGGGCTCTGTGGAAACCACCAGGGACAGAAGGCAGGGTGCAATTCCTGTTCAGAAGGCAGCCACTAGGTGCCATCAGCTCCAGAGTAGAAAATGCATGAAGACACAAAGGAAATAAAGCCATTGTTAAATTCTGCTGAGTGGTAACTCCTGATGCTCTATTTATATGTACTGTTTGCACTAACAGATGTGTGTGTGTGTGTGTGTGTGTGTGTGTGTGTGTACGAGAGAGAGAGAGAGAGAGAGAGAGAGAGAGAGAGAGAGAGAGAGAGCTCACAATGCTAGGGGTGTGCTATGCTAATCATATATTATTCTCTTGACCCATAACTCACTTTTAAAAAGTCTCAGGCTGTGTAATCTATCGTTCCTCTGTGTGCATGCGTGTGCAAGTGTGTTCACGTGTGCGCAGGTACATGTGCACGTGTAGACGCCAGAAGACTCCTGCAGGTGTCACGCCTCAGGAGGTATCCATCTTGGTTTTTATTATTACTATTGTTTTAGTTCATGTGTATGACATGTTTTGCCTACACTTTGTTCATCCTTGTAGGCCTGGTGCCTAGAAGAGGGCATCGGATCCCCTGGAACTAGAGTTACAGTTTGCTGTGTGTTGCCATGCAGCTGCAGGGACTCCAAGCTCAGACTTCCGGAAGATCAGACACTACTCTTAACCGATGAGGCATCTCTTCAGCTCCATCTTGGTTTTTTTGAGCTCTCACTGGGACCTGGGGCTTGCTGATTAGGATAGACTGGCTGGGCAGGAAGCCCCAGGGATCCTCCTCTCTGTATTTCTCCCAACACTGGGACTACACGTGTGTGCTACCACACCCAGCTTTCTACATGGATTCTAAGGATAAAACTCAGGTTCTTGTGCTTGCAAGGCAAACGCATCACCGACTGAGCTAGCTCTCCAACCCCGTGAGCTGGTGTTCCTGTGAGCCACGGCCTGTGCATCTATTCAGGTTCATACATGCTGTCCCAGGGCCTGAGTGCAGCCCATGTAGGACCGTACAACTGGTGGGACCAACTCTGATTGATGCCCGCTATGCTGGAATGACAAAAGTGGCATGTGACCCAAGGTTCTGCTTGCTAACTTCTCACAATACCAGCTCTCTTCAGAAACAGTGGTGCTTGGAGATGGTGAGGGGGAGAAGCTGCACCTGGGCTTCATCCCATCCCTGGACCTTGGGACCCACCTGAGCCAGGGACCGCCAGTCCATGTTGGCACTACCTATGTAGACGTGCTGCCCATCCACAACCCAGAATTTGGAGTGTAGGACACCCCCAGTAAGCTGTTTCATGGGAACGTGTCGTATCTGGGCACCTGCGGGTAGACAGATGGACAGATGGATGGATGGGCAGACAGATGGAGGGCGGGCTCTATAATGCTGGCTTTAAGACCACCTAATAGATCTGTCTGTGTTCATTCATTTTACCCTCAGAATGACCCCACTGATCAAGGCTGTTACAGGTGAGGAAACCAATGCACAGGCTTCCCCGAGGCCCCTCTAGACAGTCCAGACCATAACCTTGATGGTGTTTGCACCTATTGCCTTTTCCCCGTAGCCTCTAACCCAAGGCATTCCCTAATGTCTTCCTACTCGACCCTGAGCTCAAGTCCTCCAGGGTCATGGAGAAACTTTTCCATCCAGCCCAGCAATCCTGTTAGTCTTTGGCTTTATCCCCTGGTGCCAGACCGCAGTATAGCAGAGCCCCAGCCATGCAGACACCCACCGTGGGCAGCCAAGACCTGGAGGTCAGTGGATGTCTTGGCTAATGCTGGGCTGTGGGTGGCCACCACCACAGAGATGTTCCTGAGAAGGAGCTGTTGAAACTTCTGTAGAAGGGCCTCTCCCTGCAAAGCCAGGCTACCATGAGAAACTGCTGCAGGCTAGCTCTTTGCCCACAGCCCAGAGTAGGCCACGTCTTTGCTCATGACTAGAAGCCAAACAAATGACACCATGCAGGCACTATCCTCAGTCCCTCTGTCCCTGTCCCAAGAGCCACCCAAGGAACCTGGGTTTGCTCTAACCCAGCCCCAGCCTAAAGCTGAGCCCTGGGCCTGGCTGAGCTCTGAACAGATAGCAGCCTGACTTGCTGAGTCCTTGGCATCCAGAAAGAGACCAGTGCCCCATAGTCAGAAAGCAAAAACAAGAACCAACCTGCCGAGAAGATGAGTCATTGACTCCAATGTCCAGTCCAGTGAGGGACCAGTAGTATGAGGCAATGTGGACGCTCTCCTGAGCAGTGTCAAGAAGCTGCAGCCAAGCCTGGGCCAGGGGCTGGGCAGTGGGGCTGCCAGCGGCAAATGGTAAGTCCTCGGGGACACTCTCCACAAGGATGAGCCTATAGACAGAACCTGAAGTGGACCGAGCTGTATCCGTAGGAGCCACTGGCCAACCATTTGCTCTATTCCTGCCACCCAGTCGGAGGGAGGGACCCCAGGGTGGCTCCAGGGCCTGAACCCAGGCCAAAGGGACAGAAATAGAACAATGAAGTAGAAAGATTTAGCCCGAGCCCCGCCAAAGCTGAAGTATGGTGATATTCAGGAGACTATACCGTGAGGGACCTGGGGGATGGGGCATGCTCAGCCTACAGGGGCCATAAGGAGTTCTCTTGGGAGGAATCCAGGCTCTATCCCTGGGACAATCATAACTTCACTGTGAGCTATGACACCCACCTAGTTCAGTGATCCAGTGAGGCAGCAGCCCGCCCAGACACATACCCCACAACCCCATGAGAATCCCTGGTGTTCACTCACTGACAGGAGTTACTCTGCTGCTCAGCGACTCCTTTCAGGGTCTCCCAGGACCAGGAGGGCACTTCCTCAGGGAGCATCTGATGACGGGTAAAAGAAGTAGGCCCTTGCCACAGGAACAAGATGAGAGTCACAGAGCTGAGTCCCAGTATAGCCAGCATCCCCAGTACCTGCAGGAGGAGACATTCCAACACATGCACGCATGCGCGCGCGCGCACATACACACACACACACACACACACACACACACACCACTGCAGGGCTAGTTTTGTACCTCTAATCAAAATTAATTTTCCAGGACCTAATCTTTGGGAAATTAAGAAAGTTTGAATGTGGTTCTGATTAGAAATTGGGCTCAAACTTGTTTTCAGAGAGCTGAGTTTCCAGCCAGCCCTCCCATAGGATCTTCTGCTTTACCGTGCTAAGTCCGTTGCGTAGATCATGGGGTGGAGTGGAGCAAGGCCAGTCAGGGACCTCCACTGATGTCTGGAGAGGTATCAGCATCTGTACAGAACAGTCTGTGTCACCAGCTACCCCAGCTCCATGGCATCACCTCCTTAGGCAGAGTCACTCTCCAGCTTCAGACATGGCCTCCCGTTGAACCCATGCAGGCTGAGCCCACATCTCCCAGGGCTGTGTGTTGCTTGTACCCTCTGGCTCCCTCAGTATCCCCTGATGCGGGTGTCTTGAGTATGTGAGTCTCGGTTCCTTGTTCCAACCACAAGTGAAACCAGGGCTGAAAGTGCAGTTTCTGCTTGGGCCGCCTCATCCATCCTTCCTTATTAGCTGTGAGCAGCTGCTTCCCTTCCCCAGCTGCCCCTGAGTTTGGCCCCAGGGTAGGCAGTTGACTGTAAAAGTGGGACATGGCAAAGGGCTGAGCTGCATCTGGAGCCCTGCACTGGTGCCAAGGCTGGGGACCGCAAGAGAGGCTACAGCTGGTTGGGATGGAGAACTCACTGTGTTCCCTCAGAGGAGTCACTCTACAAACAGCCAGGCTAACGCTTCAGGAGGCCCTGTGTACCCCAAATGGGTCACCCAGCCCCTGGCACAGACACTTGAAAGAAGCTGACCCCTCCCTCCCTCTCAGCCTGGATGCTGTTTGGAGCCTGAGGCACTATATAATTCTAGGTGGCTGGTTGTGAAATCCTGGGGCTTCTTCAGCTCTGTAGGTTAGGCTATCACTCCAAGAGTAATGGGACCAATCCCACTGTCCTCTAGGAGTTGTCTTCGACAGCGGCCTGCAGACATGTGGCTAGCCTCAGCACAAGGAATGGATTACAGGAGCCAGGCCTGGGGACGTGTCTGCCCTTGGCAGCCAGTGTTACAGGGAAGTAGGGCCTAAAAACCACAGTGAGACTACCAAAAGGGGGGTAGGGGGTTGTGGAGACAGAGTCACCCACAGAGGCCCAGCAACCTCTTACCAGAGTCCCTTGAAGAAAGGAGTCAGGAGGTCACTTCCACCCAGAGCACTCATGCTCTTGGATATATCCCCCACCCTAAGCCACAGCAGGCTGCTCAGGTGACCAGGGCAGCTTCGGGAGCCTAGCCTCTGGCTCTGACCAATCTTTATCATGTCCAGTGGTGCACAGACATGAGGTTCTGGGCCAGGGTTACCAGTCTGGGCTGTCCCTCAAAGAGCTGCTGGCCTACTTCTCCCAGCTGCTCTGAGAGAAGTGTTCTCATCCCCTAAAATAGTTGAACTGACAGAAAGGCAAGAATGCAGTAGCTGTAATCTAGGATTTCCAAGGGCCACAGACTTCTGACCTCCTTGTGACTACTGGGAACTACTCTGAGGTCAGGGGAGGAGAACCATAGAGGGCAGCTCTAAGCAGCTGCAGACCTGTCCCATCCTTGGTTCCTGTGGGTCTTTCAAATTCTTGGGGTGGGAACTGTCTGTCTAGAGAGACACACTCCCTGGTACTGGCATCTCAGGAGTGGGGTGAGCTGAGAGATGAACTTTTGAGCCTCCTGAGACTCAAGGTTCTGGGGTTCCTGCCCCATGGGTGAAGCTATGGGCCTCAGGTATGGGACTGGACATGGCTGCCCAGTGGCTGGAGACTTTGATATCCAATGATCCTGCATCCATAGGTCAAGTAAGGAGTGGTCATCTGCCAGCTAATCTGGGTGGTTTGTGGGATCTAGGGTGCTGGGAGGATGGGGCTGAGGGAGATAAACAGACAGCCCTCCTGAGGCCCTCTGTCTAGCTCTCTCCTGGCTAACACTTACCTCTGGGTGCCCTTTCTTCTTGTCCATCCTGGCTCCAGCCACTGTCTGCAGGCTTCACCTATGTAGGCACTGCCTCCTCTGGCTGCTTCCCCTTCCATTCACTTCCTCTTTGTTCTAAGCACCCCACCCCCACCTCAGGACTGAGTGGGCCTCTAGAGGGCGGAGCTGAGAACTTTCACCTCTGGAGAAAAATCTACCCTGCCCGCTCCTAGAGAGGGTCCCTCAGTCATAAACCAAATGTGGGAACTTGACTGCAAGCACTCAAGTAGGAGAGGCTCAAACGGTGGCTTAACTGTGCTCCAGGGGCTCGTGTATACAAGGCTGGTAGGGTTATTGAAATTGCATCATGAGCTAATGGACAAATTGGACAATGACAGTCATGATGGGAGGAGGTGGGGCTGTGGAAGGCAGAGCCTGCTTGGAGGATGGAGGTTTCTGGGGCAGGACTTTGCTGGCCACATCTTATGCCTGGGTTTTTTCATCTCTCTCTGCTTCCTGTCTCTCACAGGGCAAGCTGCCTCCCTCTACCTTGCTGCTGCCACTATGCCTGGTGTCACTCAAGGTCCCCGGCAAAGGCAACAGCTGACCGTGGGTTGAAACCTCTGAAGCTGGGAGCCAAAATAAGTCCTTCATTCTTTAAATGGTTTACTTCAGGCCTGCGTCATAGTGGAGAAAAACTGACTGACCCACCACCCATATCCTACAAGCAGTTTCTGTCTATGTCACCCAGCCCTGGGGTTACAAGTACACTCCACTGAACTGGCTTTTCATGCAGGCTCTGTGTTGATTTCAGGTCCCCATGCTTGTGTGGCAAGCATTTTAGGAAACAAGCTATTTCCCCAAACTCCATGTTAGACATCTTTTGTCACCGTGACCAAATATTTGGGAAAATAGTTTAGGAGAGGAGACATTCTGTTGGTTTAGTTCCTGGTTTCCAAGGTTCCAATCCACAGTCTGTGTCTCTGAGTCTGCGGTGAGGCAGACACCATGGCAGAGGTGGAACAAGAGGAGTACTGCTAACCTCATGCAGCCAGGTGTGTGTGTGTGGGGGGGGGGGGGCAACACACATCCTTCAAATGCAACCAGTGACCTCCTCTTCCAAACAAGTTATACCTTCTAGTAGCCTGCTCAGTATACACTTACTGGTGGATTTGGTCACTGATGAAGTTAACATTCCTGTGATTCATCCCTCACTAGGCTAAGCCTTCAACTTAGGAGCCTTTGGGGGTCTGTCTTAGGGTTTTACTACTGTGAACAGGCACCATGACCAAGACAACTCTTACAAGGACAACATTTAATTGAGACTGGCTTACAGGTTCAGAGGTTCAGTCCAGTATCATCAAGATGGGAGCATGGAGTCATCCAGGCAGGCATGGTGCAGGAGGAGCTGAGAGTTCTACATCTTCCCCTGAAGGTTGTTAACGGAAGATTAACTTCCAACTAGCTAGGATGAGGGCTTTTTTTTTTTTGGTTTTTTTGAGACAGGGTTTCTCTGTGTAGCCCCGGCTGTCCTGGAACTCACTCTGTAGACCAGGCTGGCCTCAAACTCAGAAATCCACTTGCCTCTGCCTCCCAAGTGCTGGGATTAAAGGCGTGCACCACCGCCCGGCTAGGATGAGGGTCTTATAGCCCACACCCACAGTGACACACTTACTCCAACAGGGTCACACCTTCTAATAGTGCTACTCCCTGGGCCAAGTATATACAAACCATCACAGGGACACTTCATATTTAAATCACCAGACCATTCCTTGCCCCTAAAGGCTCATGGCCACCCCCAGTACAGAATTTATTTACTCTATTCCCAAGAGTCTCCTATAATCTTTTGTACAAGTGTTTTGCCTGTGTGTACACCACATGTCAGTGATCTTAGAGGCCGGAAGAAGCCATCAGATTCCCTTGGGACTGGAGTTAACAGACAATTGTGAGCCTCTATGTAGGTACTGGAAACTGAACTCCAGTTCTCTGGAACAGCAGTGAATGTTCTGAGCTGCTGAGCCATCTCTTCAACTTAAGTACCCATTGTAGCTGGTCTGCATAGAACTCTGCAGGTTCTTTTCCCTACCCTTTATTCCCTGGTTTCACCCTCTATCATTAGATAGGAGAGAGAGAGAGAGAGAGAGAGAGAGAGAGAGAGAGAGAGAGAGAGAGAGAAAGAGAGAGATGCGAATCTAATTTCTTCTTGTTCCTTCTTTGAGCATGACTACTAACAAACTGCAACCCCGGCTCCCCCAATGACCACCAACCACCAATGCTTACTGGGGCTCTAGCACTTTTATACCCTCTGAAAAATTCCCAGAATTCCTGGGCACCACGGCTCCTGAATAATGACTCAGAGGCTATATTTTATTTATGAATAAATGCCTAGGCCAAGTTAGGCTTCTTCCCCAACTAGCTTCTAACTGATACTAACCTGTTTATACTGTTTTATGTCTGCCACATGGCTGGTTACTTGTCCTCCGTTTCACATGTCCAGCTTCCTCTGAGTCTGGGTGGGGCATTTTCCTGCGCCTGACTCTTTCCCAGAGTTCCCTCCCCACCTCCTGTGCCCGCTGGATATCCCACCCTCTCTCTATTCCACCCTTTCCTATAGGCTACAGGCTTCCTATTGACAAATGATGCTTCCACACAGTACACAAGAGATTATACCCACATCTCTTTGCTTAGTCCAATAAAA
>JADRCG010006581.1:17344-36155 GCA_019844195.1 Rhabdomys dilectus
TGTGTGTGTGTGTGTGTGTGTGTGTGTGTGTGTGTGTGTGTGTGTGTATGAATTACATGAAAGTGCCTATGTTTCAAAGAAAAGGTTTTAAAGGCATGAACAAGAGAGGGTAATAGATGGTAAAAAAAAAAAAAAAGACAAATACTGCATGTTTTCTCTTACATGTAGAATCTAGATTTAAAAATGTGAGTGTGTGTCTGTGTGTGTGTGTGTGTGTGTGTGTGTGTGTGTATATATATATATATATATATATATAAAATGAAAGTAGAAGGTATCTGCTTATAGAGGAGAAAGGGCTAGCAGGATAGAAAAACAAGAGAAAGGGGGATGGGGCAAATTTAGGCAAATAAAAATGAATGATATATTCATATAAAAATGTAAAAATAAAACCCATTATTTGGTACACTAAACACATCAATAAAAAGCAAATCCTTTAAAAATTTTCTATCTTGGGGATGGAGAGATGGTTCAGTGGATTTAGGGTACTTGCTAGTCTTGCAGAGGACCTGGGTTCGATTTCCAGCACCTACATGGTGGCTCACAACCATTTGTAGCTCCAGTCCTAGGAAATCTTATGCGCTCTCTTCTGGCTTCCTCAGTCACTAAAGGTATATGGGGTACTGACATGCATTCAGGAAAACACTCATACACATAAAAATAATAAAATCTCAAAAACTTAAAAATTATCTGTAACTCAGTAATGTCCTTTCTACAATAATTTCTAAGAAAACATTAAAATAATAAACAAGAATTTTTATATACAAAAATACACCAGAGGTTTGAGATAAGAAGTCTTGTAATGTTTCTAGAACATTAAAATAATTATGATTGATAATAATTAAATGGTCCAAAATAGCTAAAAGACAATAGCATATTGATCATTCCTTGCATAAATAAATGATAAATGTCTGAGGTAAAATGGTAATTAAACTGATTTGATTTTTACATATTAAAAACACAAAATGAAAGGTTCTACTGTTCTTTATAAACACATATAAGTAGGGTGTAGTTAAAAATTTAGAAAACTTAAAAACAGATATACAAACAGGTACATTTTAATATCACAAATATGAGTAGCAACTGAAACATTTAGAAACAGATATGTTTCATATATACAACTTATGAGTCAATGAAGCCTTATGTGTTATCTTTACAATATTTGTTGATATGAACAAATGCTTAAGCTATATTAAAACAAAAAAGCTGGATATAAAAGAATCTCAACTATCTGTGTACAAGGGAACAAAGCCTACTATGGTAGTTCTCAGTATTGGTACCATGTGACCACTAGTTGCTGCTCATGCTTCCTTGGCTCTTTTTCCAAAATTTTTGAAATAAATATGAATTACTTTTATAATAAAAGGTTTGTTTTAAAAAATTAAAAAGGCTACATACAAGCCAGGGCCAGTGGATGATCTTGTCCAGTCTTAAGGCAATGAATATAAACTGAAGAATGTTGACAGAACACAGGATTTCTAGCTAAAAATGAAGAAAAAAACAGTTAAAGAAATTGCATTGAACATAGTGGTTATTTGTTTAACACACTCATAGGCAATGGAAATTTCAATACTGTAAAACTTTAATGGTATTATGCAGGAAGCTTCTGATTGTTTTGGCAACAGAAATGCAGAGTAGGACCATGCTGAGGGGAATTGCACACATGTCTTTTGTCCCATTCTTAAGGTTAGTTGGTGCCTTGGCCATTTTGTTGTTTATAATCTGAATATTGGCCTAATAGTGACCTCTTTTGAAAGAAGAGAGAAAAAAGAGGCAATCTACAATAGATTTCTTTCAAGCCTCCTTTATGCCTCTGCTAATAACCAGTATATAGCTGATTTATAGTACCCTAAAACTTCCTTCTATTTCTAACCAGGATTCTGCCATAAATCCCATGCCTTCTTTTCCAGTTCTTTGAGGACCCTGTCACCTTAAGCCAACAATTATAGATTTGGTGTTGCTTCATTAATTCTTACTGTGCTACTGACCTTTCCCAGTTTAAAAAAAAAACTACTTGCCAATTTCCCATTAAACCCAAAATGTCCAAATAGAAGTAAGTTCACATCTCCTGTGATTCAGCACTCCTGGCCTAACCCACTTTTTGGGTACATTCCAGCTTTGTGAGGCAAGAAGGCTACATAAGGCTCTATTGCCTCATCTTCCATTCTAAGCTACTGACAACTCCTATTTACCAAGGGCCTCAGTACCAATAGGCAGCAGAATATTTATATCTGCATCTTACTGGGCTATTTCAACAGCATTTTAAGGTTGACCAATTCTTTTTTTCTTGTACTACTAACTGAGTTTCAAGAATCATATTGTACAGTCTTGGCATGCTGTGAGCACTCAGAGAAATTTTTCTTGGGCTCCCTTTCTATTCCTTAAATGGCTATACTTCTAGCATCCCAAACAGACATCCCTTTCACTGAATCACACACAAGCACTCATTCACACCACCTGGGGTGGAGAAAGTTTCAGCAACACTGCAGCTTAACATATTGCCTAGTGATAAGTTCTGAAATGTGCCTGCAAGCTAGCTGGACTGCTATATAACAGGTCCAGTGTGCAGTTGCCACATGGCTCTCCTAGAAGCACCTGGCATTAAACTGATGCCCAACTGAGCTCACTCTCTCCTGAACTCTGTCTCTCTACTTTCCATCATGGTAAGGCAACACAATGGCCTGTAGTAACCTCTACATTCTCATATTCAATTATCACATTCTGCCCATTCTCCCATTCAATGTTCTCTTGAAGGCCTTACTTTCTTTAGTTACATGTGACTTCCTAAATATGGCCCATTTTTTCACCAACACTCCAAATCACAATTCCACAGCTCTATTCCCTTCAAGATAGATGAACCTTTGCACCCAAGGATCCCCCAGGAGGCTTTCTTCTGATGAGTCTTCATCCTTGCCTATAAATATAGTTTTACTCTACCAGCTCTTCACCAACATTTTCCTGAAATACCAGATTTTAATCACAAGTGCTGAAAATTCTGTTTTTAATCCTCTTGCACCAACACAGGTAAAGCACTGGAACCTATGGGGGAAAATGCTACAAACCATTTCAAGCTAAGGATGTACACGGTACAGGTATCAGTCAGTTTTCCTCAAATTGGATATTATTCCTGGTGTACTGTGAGTCAACTAGGATGATGAGAACACCTCATTTGTATATTTTAAAGAAATTATTTAGTGTGTTGTACATGCATGCATCTACGTATGTATGCATACATGTATATATGTATCTATATCTATCCATTAATCTATTTTGAGACAGGGTCTCATGTGTTGTCCTGACTGGCTTGGAACGTACACTATGCAGAGCAGGATGGTCTCAGAGATCCACTTGCCTCTGCCTCCTGAATACTAGGACTAAAAATGCGCACTATTTCAGGCTCCTACTTTATTTTTGAGACATGGTTTCTTATTAAACCTTTAGCTTGACCTATTGTTTAGGCTCTAGGGTCAGCTAGACCCTCAGGATCTAGCTGTTTCAGCATCCTTGTACTGGCATGCCAGAAATATGCCTCTAGCCAGGCTTTTACATGGATTCTAGAAATCTGTGGTAGTTTGAATACAAATGCCCCCTCCTGGAGTGGTATAGCTGGATCTTGAGGTAGAACTATTCCCAATTTTCTGAGAAACTGCCAGATTTATTTTCAGAGTGGTTGTACAAGTTTGTACTCCCACCAGCAGTAGAATAGTGTTTCCCTTGTTCCACATCCTTGTCAGCATGTGCTATCAGTTGAATTTTTAAGTTTTAGCCATTGTGATGGGTGTAAGATGCAATATTAGGGTTGTTTTGATTTGTATTTCCCTAATGATTAAACATGTTGAACATTTCTTTAAGCGTTTCTTGACCATCTGAGATTCTTCTGTTCAGAATTCTCTGTTTAGTTGTGCCCCATGTTTTAATTAGGTTATTTGGGTTGTTGGTGTCCAACTTATTGAGTTCTTTATATATGTTGGATACTAGCCTGCTGCCAAATGTATGCTTGGTGAAGATCTTTTCCAATTCTATATCCTGCCCTTTGGTCCTATTGACAATGTTCTTTGACTTAACCTTTGACCCAAAATTTGCCCTTTCTACAAGAAGTACAAAGACAATGATGGAGCAGAGACTGAGGGAATGGCCAACTGATAACTGGCCCAACTTGAGACCCATCCCATGTGCAAGAACCAATCCCTGACACTATTAATGATACTCTACTATGCTTTCCTCTGAGAGGCTCCACCGGCAGCCAATGAAAACAGATGGAGAGACCCACAGCCATACATTGAACAGAGCTCAGGGAAGAGTTAGGGAAAGAATTGAGGGACCCTAAGGGGATAGGAACTCCACAGGAAGACCAACAGAGTCAATTAATCTGGATCCTTTGGGGCTCCCAAAGACTGAAACACCAAGCAAAGAGTGTATACATGGGCTGGACCTAGGCCCTACATATGTAGCAGATGTGTAGTTCAGCCTTCATGCAAGTCCCCCAACAACTGGAGTGGGAGCTATCCCTAAAGTTGTTGCCTGCCTGTAGATACTGTTCCTCTAACTGCGCTGCCTGGCCTGGCCTTAGTGGGAGAGGATATGCAAAATTCTGCAATGACTTGATGTGCCAGGGTAGGATACCCAGGAGGGGGTGGGTTCCTCTTCTCAGAGGAGAAGGGGAGAGGAAAATGGGGAAAGGAGTTGTGTGAGGGACCAGGAGGAGGGGGCTGCAACTGAGATGTAAAGTGGATTGATTAATTAATTAATTAATTAATTAATGAAAAAGGCAATGGCCCCCATAGGCTCATATATTTGAATGTTTAGTCACTAGGGAACAGATCTGTTTGGAAAGATTACAGGGACTGGGAGGTATGGCCTTGTTGGAGGAAGTTGTCACTGAGGATAGGGTTTGAAGTTTTTCTCCAGACCCAGTCTGTTTCTCTTTCTCTCTGGATCTAGAATATAGAACTCTCATGTACTTCTTTAGTATCATACCTGTCTGGATGCTACCATACTTTCCACTATGGTGATAATGGACTAACCTCTGAAAATGTAAGCAAGCTCCGAATTAAATGCTTTCTTTTATAAGAGTTGCTTGGTCATGGTGTCTCCTCACAGAAGTAAAGCTAAGACAGAATGTGAACTCAGCTCCTCATGTTTTCACAGTAAGCACTTTAATCAGTGAGCCATCTCTCAGCAGTGCATATTTTGACAGCTGGAGATGTAGTCCCTGTCTAGGCTATCTCTGTGCAAAGGCTTACTTTCCCCAGCTTCCACATTTCTCTCCTATTTCTACTCGAGAAACATCTTAGCTACTCTGTGGTCTGCCTGGCTAAAGAGTTTCTCTTGTCTCTATTCTTTAGAATGCCTGAAATATTGTCCCTTTCTACTTTCCCAACATGGGGCCCACCGGCAGGCCCAAGATCCTCCTTTATATCTCTGTGAGAACTTCTCACAGTTTCCCTTGACAGATATCCTACATTCTTGGTATCTAACATCTCGTGCTCTCCACTGAATCTTGGCTTCACATTCACAGCTTTGCACATTGTCCTACCAGAGGCTGTTTGCTGGATTGTGAGACTGGCACACATTGCCAGACATCACAGGCTTTCTTTTGAAATATAAGTAGAATTCTTTGTGACTCTGTAACTCTTGCATTTTGCCTGCAAAATTAGCAACATGTAGATGACATCAAGGTCTACCACTGCTCTACATGGCTATAGCAGCCACTGAGTATCTGGATAGAAAAACATGGGAAACAATTTCCAGATTTTCTTTTTTCTTTTTTTTCCAAAGCTTACTTTTTTATTGGATATTTTATTTATTTACATTTCAGATGTTATCCCCTTTCCCCATCGCTCTCATAAACCCCCTATCCAATCCCCCTCCTCCTTTTTGCTTTTATACCATTTTGACTACATGCATGTATTAAGGTCAGTTCTAGGTTGAGGGTCTAGCAACACAATAGATGCAAAGCAAGACAATAAACACAAATAGTCAGAGAACAAGCAAAGCAATAAGCAAAGTCCCGTGATCACTCCCATGATCACTGTTTCTAAGGGCTTATCAGGATGAGGAAGGTATCTAAGCCTACTTCCCTGTCCTAGCCCAAAGTCATTTTCATGTCTGAAGCCTACTTCCTTGTTCTACCCTAAGATTTAGATTCCTGCCTGAAATCACTTCTTTGTTCTAGCCTAATGTCAGATTCCTGCCTGAAGCCTACTTCCTTGTTCTTGGCCAATGTCAGATTCCTGTCAAGCAGCTGCCCCCAAAGCTCTCCACATCCAGATTTTCTTGTGCAAACAGAGGACCCTGAAGTGTTTCTTTTGCAAAAAAGGAAAATCTTTCAGGTGAGAAATTTCACACCTTTGAATTTGAAATCCCTACCAAGCCCACAGAGACACCTTCCTATTGTCATACTGTTAAAATAGTTGAAATCTTTTTTAATAAGTCTAATATTCTCAATGCCGTGCTTTCTTTAGCCACAACTTCACATGGCCTTATATACCTTTGGTGATTTGAATGAGAAATGTCCCTCACAGTCTCAAGCATTTGAACACATGCTCCCAACTTAGTGGCACTGTCTCAGGAAGCTTAGGAAAATGTCACTGAGGATAGGATTTGAGATTAAAGTCTCTCTGTGTTTCATGACTGAGGTTGAGGATGTTGACCTCTCAGCTTCCCCCACTGCCATCATGCCTCCTGCCTCAGTGATCATGGATATGTATCCATCTGAACAGAAAACTCAAAAAAGCTCTGTCTTCTATACTTTGCCTTGGTAAAGGTACTTTATCACAGCAACAGAAAAATAACTGTGGTGGTTTGAATAGGTATGGTCCCCACAGACTCATGTGTTTGAATGCTTGGCACATAGGGAATGGCACTATTAGGAGGTATGACCTTGTTGGAGGAAGTGTGTCACTGGGGGTGGGTTTTCAGGTCTCCTATGCTCAAGCTAGGCCTATCATGGCAGTGGATCTGCTGTCGTTGGATCAAGATGTGGAACTATCAACTACTTCTCCAGCAACATGTCTCCCTGCCTGCTTTCTACCAGGATGATAATGGATTAAATTTCTGAAACTGTAAGACAGCCCCAATTAAATGTTTTCCTTTATAAGAGTAGCCTCTGTCATAGTATCTCTTTATAGCAGTGAAAACCGAACTAAGACAGTAACTATTACAAAACCCAAGTGACAGACGTTCTCAACCCTTTCTGTTCTTTTTGCACACAATTCTTCTCACTATAAATCTGACAAAAAGCTGCCAGTAATATCCATTCTGCAGATCAAATGGCAGACTACCTTGGAAGTTCTTCTAGAAGATTAATTAATCCATAACATTTTAATTCTATCTTTTAAAAGCTGTTTCTCTGTGGTATTTTGGTCACTAAATGCAAAAGCTAACACATAGTGGTCAGTGGTCTGAAAAGATAAATTACTGAAAGGAACCTACTGTACAGGGCCCCAGACATTTTGCCAAGTCCTGGATGATGCGGAGTAAAGCTGAGTGAGTACAGATTAAGTAAGGAATAAGGCAGTGAATCTTATCTCAGAAAAGAAGTGTTGGGGAAAGGGGGTCTAGTGCTTCCCATTTTCCTCTAAATCTAGTAGTATATTGCTTTGTGTCCTCAGTTTCTTTCTAGTTAATTCTTCTGGATTTGAATTTGGCCTGACTGAAATAGAATTCTGGCCTTTCTCCTTAATGTGTGGCCATAAATAAATTATCTTTCCTGGGAAAACAACTGAACCTCTCTCATAGGTTGTTGTAAATATTTACTAAGTTGCTGCTATTTGTGAAGTGATCATCCAAATGTCTGGCATAGATTAAGGATATTATCAATATTATCCACAATTGTTTTCTTTATTACTATTACTAGTCTTAGCATTTTAAATTAATTCTATATGTCCTCTTCTTGGGCCTAAAGGGATTACATATACAGGTACTTGATTAAAAAATAAACATAAATATATGGGCATAACAGGATAAGGCAACTAGAGGGCAGCTAAGGAGTGACAGCATAGGACATGAGGTAGTGAGAAAATTATGTATCAATTTAGGTGGACTATTTTACCAAGATATCTAATTAAATACTAGGGTATGTGCTAATGTGACAACATCAAGTTTTTAAAGGTTATTATTCTCAATAATATAGAGTAACTAGCCCTCTTCCAAGCAGTTGGAGGCTTTATTCTGGAAAGGAAGAAATTCAGCCAACCTAGAGTGTCAACTCCTGCTGAGTCCTCAGCCTGCCTGTCTGTTCTATAAATATAGGTTGCCAGCTTCACAACCATGTGGATCCATTCCTTAAAGTCTCTCTCTTTGTAGCTATGTCTCTATCTGTCCTATTGGTTGCTTCACAAGACTGACAAACACAGGTAGCTTATAAAACAGGACACTAGGAAGAAGCTAAAGGTCTTTGTTCTCTTGTAAACCACAATCTAGAGTTAAGGATTAGTCTGTTCCTGATGAAGGATAAGGGTCTGACATTATAATAAATGTTTTAAAAACATGTTTAAATAAACAAATCTCACCTCTAGTGACCTGTCATGTCGAAAGCCCCAGACACATGCTGCAACAGACACTGGGGAAACAAAGAACAATGGCATGAAGACCAGAAGCCAGAAATGGTTTCCTCTCTCAATCCTGTCACAGACCAGAACTTCAAACATCAGCAGGAGCAAATGGATGCCCACAGCAATTAACATGGCTTTAAACTCCACACATGTTTCTCCTTCTGCTCTAAAAGGGGATGGAAGAAGAAGAGAAAGAAAAAAACATATTCAGAATCCTCAATAGTGCACAGCAAATACCAAGTCAATTTCCATTCTGAATTTCAACTGTAAATATGAAAAACAAAAGATGAAGTAGAAAGCTAAATTAAGCCCATCTTTAATAGACAATCTTGCAAATACCCAGAAACACTTAGGTTCCTAACTTTAAATTCAACTATCAGAGTTACTTTCAAGATTATTCATTAATTACTCCTGTCACATCTCATGATCCTCACTTCTCACTGAATTAGAAACTAGACAAATCATATTTCATGCAATTCTATAAATATAATTTTAGCTTCTTCTGCAAGTGTAGGTTACATTCAATAAGATATGGCAATTTTCTTAGGTGCTACTTTAAAATGCAAATAAAAAGTAATAACTCTTTTATTAATCTTTATTTTAGTAAGATAATGAATTAAAACCTGTAAATTTAAAAAAAGTTAAAAGTTTTGCTCAAAAATTAGTTTAATTAGCTGTATAAATATAAACATAAGCTATCAATAAACTAAAATTAAAAACGTTTATAATGCATTTGAAAGGTCTATAATGTTCATTCAAAATACAGATAAAGATTTGTGACACACTTGCCCTATGGGTGGTAAATATTCTAGAGACTAGAGCAAAGGGAAAAGAAGGTCATAGGTAATTCCTGTAGTTTCACTAGCATACTGCTGAATAATGGTCACAAGGGAATAATTGTGCCTGTGCACACCATACATCCAGCCAGCCACAAACACAACTGGTTTTCCTTACTTAAAAATATCAAAACAGAGGAAAAGGTACATATAACTTTTAAATATCAACTAATGATTTTTTTTTTTGAGAAACAAGAATTAGATATCTGAATTTTTCCCTTAGAAAAGGAATATATAAACTAGGCATGGTAGAGCTTACCTTTAATCTTAGCACTTGGAAGGTAGAGGCAGGTGGATCTTTGTGCATTTGAGGCCAGCCTAGTCTACAAAGTGAGTTCCAGGACAGCTGGGCCTGTTAGACAGACAAACCTTGTCAAGAAGAAGAAATAAGGAAGAAGAAGAGGAAGAAGGAGAAAGAGGAGGAAGAAGAGGGGGAAGGGAGGGGAAGGGGAGGAGGAAGAGAAGGAGAAGAAGGAGAAAAGAGGAGGAGGAGGAAGAAGAAGAGGAGAAGGAGGAGGAGGAAGAAGAGAGGATTTAAGAGATATAAAACCACAGATTAGGGCTGGAGAGATGGTGCATTAGTTAAGACTGCTTGCTATTCTTCCAGAACACTTGAGTTTAGTGCTCACCACTCACATTGGGATGGCTCCCAGCCACCTATAACCCTAGCCCAGGGATTCATCATCCTTTTCTGGCCCCCATGGGTATCCTCATACATAAGATATGCATTCATATGAATAACAATAAAACATAAGTCTTGAAATAATATATTTATTTATTCATTCCCTCACCCTCTCTCTCTGTTTTTAGAGACCGGGTTTCACTGTGTAGTCCTGGCCATCCTGGAACTTGCTCTATAGTTCAGGCTTGGCCTTGAACTCAGAGATTTATCTGCTTCTGTCTCCTAAATGTTGGGATTAAAGGTATATGCCACCACTGCCTAGCATATTATAATCTCAGGAGAAAAAAAGAAAAGAAATATTCACACATTAATATCCTTCATTTGCTACGATTTGTTGTTGTATAGAGCCCTTTGAAAGTCCTACACGCCTATAGGATATACATTTTATACATTCTAAACTATAGGTTTTTTTAAAAGTTGATAATCAAGAATTTTTAAAGCTGAAGTGGCCCCATCTTCTATATTCTTTCACATGAACAGCTGTTTGTATCTCACTGTCCTATCAGGAACATCTGCATTCATCTTCCTGATGAAGATTTCTTTTTTTTTGTTTGTTTGTTTTTTTTGTTTTTGTTTTTCGAGACAGGGTTTCTCTGTGTAGTCTTGGCTGTCCTAGAACTTACTCTGTAGACCAGGCTGGCCTCGAACTCAGAAATCCACTTGCCTCTGCCTCCCAAGTGCTGGAATTAAAGGCGTGCGCCACCACTGCCTGGCCTGATGAAGATTTCTAATGGTCCTCACTCTCTCTACTTCCTCCCTCTCCTCCCTTATCTTTGAGAAAAGAAATGTAGTGACTCCTATAGAATTCAGCTACAACAGGCTGCCACCATTTCCATGACCCCCAAATCTCTACCTTCTTTTTAACATCTGGTTCTCAGTTTACCTCAGTCACTAGTTCCTATCTAAGGGACTCATAGCCTTTGGCCCAAGTTCATTCCCTGGTATAACTAACAGGATTAGAGGAGTAGAAGAAAGGGAAGCCTAGTTCTAAAAGTAAATTACAGAAGTTGGATCCTTGGTAGACATGGCCAGAGAACTATAGATAAAGTGTTTCTGTGCTTTTTAGTCTGCTATGGCAAAATATTTCTATATTTGGGGGTGTCTGGTGTTACGCTTATAGGCTTTCTAGGCACTAAACCATCCAAACTAACACTGTTTTGTAAGAAAATACATAACAAGTGTCATTCCCATCAAACTTCAAATAGAAATTGTCATAATGTTATCTCTAGTGAGAACCATCATGATTTTGTTCTCTTAAGATATACATCAGTGGGTTTTATAAAGCAGTATTACCGGTATTGAGGATTTCGTGCCCAAACTCCAGTTCCAACTGATGCGCCAACAATGACCATTAACTTCCACAGCCATATTGGAGCAAAGACAGCCCAGTAGCTCCACTGAATGATGCCATCCAAACGAAGGGCCAGTAGCACAGAGAACAGCAGCAGACAGGCATAGATGAGAAATTTACTAGAAGGAAAGCAAAATGTGAAAAAGAGCTCATTTTTAACAAATATCTGATAATGAAATGAGGAGAAATAACAGAAGCATTTCAGCTCATAAAAAAGTCATTAATTCAGGACTAGAGAGATGAGTAACAGTTAAGATCACTAGCTGCTTTTCTAGAGGGCATGGGTTCAGTTTTCAGTACTTAAAAGGTAGTTAATGATTGACTATAGCTTCAGTTCCAGAGGGTACAACCTCTTCTTCTGGACTTCAGGAACCCTGTACAGACCAGGTCACAGATACACGTGCTAGCAAAACACTCATACACATAAAATAAGGTAAAATACATTTTAAAGTCATGAATTCCATAACAATTTATTTGAAAGTTCCATGTAGAACACATACTATATTGGGGTTGGGAAAGCAACAGTGAGTAATTAAGTCTCCTGCTTCCAAAGGTTTTCTGATAGAAGTCTACACAGAAAGCCACAGCTACAATGTAGAACATTTGTATAAATGGTAGTATGGACAAAGTGAGATGGGAGCTAGGAAAAGGAAGTATGGGACCTGACTGAGGCAGGAGGAAGAAGAGAAGTGGTGACCACAAAACTGCTTCCAGAGGTAACTGGAAAATCAAAGATTCTAATACAAATAACCAGTCTCATCTGTTAGTTGTTGTTCTAAATTATTCCAATCGCATGAAAATCAAGCACAGCAGTACTTTTTCCTCCACTTGACCACTGCTGCACCAATCTACTGCAGACTGGCTATTCTTCTCAACTCATCACATGGAGTATTGAATTAATTTTGAACCCAGATGTCAAGATACATAAAATTATTGTTTTTTCCTGCTTCTGAAGCTGACATTTTAAAATACAAGTATGTGGTATCCTAATAATCTCTCAAGTTGCCTCTAATGCCATTAGGATTTTAATTTAAAGGGCTGGAAAGATGGTTCAGTAGTGATGAATACCTGTTGTTCTTGCAGAGGCCTCAGGTTCAGTTTCCAGCACTCACGTGGCAACTGACAGCCTTCTATTCCCTCTTCCCTCATCTGTGTGTATTGCATGCATGTGGTAAATAGACATACATGCAGGCAAGAAACTCATATAAAATTAAAATAGTAATTTTTTTAAAAATACTAAATCGAGGATTATGTTTCCAAAACACAAAATTTTGATTCTAATTCAAACCATAGACGTGTCTTTAAAATGGAGTTATATCATCCACATCTGACTTCACAGCATAAGTGCATTACCACTGGGCAGTGTGCCATGAGTCAGCCCATAAAAGCTACTGTCCTTCCTGAAATATATAAAATGCTTACTGCTCAGACTCACAGATAGTCACAAAAGAGAAGACTCTAACTATAAAAGTTCTGAAGATTGTCCTAAATTATATTTTAAAACTATATATAAAAGTTCTAAATTAAATAAATACAGCTGGACTCTTTTTAGAGTCATTGGGTTTCTCCAATAAAATCTATTGCCTAGAATATAGATTCAAGTCTATATGAACACAAGTAAGCTAGCCTCCTACACATATACCATACTTTAGGTGACATATTTCTGTTTATGACTTGAGAGACTGGCTCCAACTGACAAACTATGGTTATTTTCACAAATTATTAAAAGGACTGTACCTCTTAGGCTAAATAAAACTTTATTACCATATGAAAAATATTTTAGTAGAAATATTAACTTGTTTTATTAAGATAAAGATGTTTAAGAGCACCTGACTAATAAATATATACAAAAGCACAAAATGCAGAGAAAAAAACATTCTTAAACAGTACCAGCCTAGTAAAGAAGATGGACACTCAATCACCCTTATAGCATATATCTCATCTGATTTCTTATAATGTTGACGCATTAAGACAAAGGTAAGTGGAAACATGGTGGAAATAATAAGTTCCATCTATTCTTTCTGTAGGATTATTAAAGAGAGACTTTGTAAAAATTTTATTTGGTAATCACTTTTCTCACTAATGGATCATAACTCACTATATTATCAGTTATACAGCACCTACATTTAGAATCAGAAATTTTACTCACCTTGTATACTTATGAACCTTCATCACTAAGCAAAGCAATCAGAAAGTCACAGCCTGGGCTGAGCCCTCTTACATGAACTGTTTATCAAGAAAATGTCTCACCAGCTTGTCCATGGCCAATCTGGCGAGGGGCATTTTCTCAGTTGAGATTCCCTCTTCCCAAATGACTATCTATCCATCTGACCAAACACTAGCTAGAATGGCTACTCAGCCTATTGGAAGGGGCATGAATAATGAAGCAAAAAATTTCAGAAGGAAGGAACCTGACCTGGATTAGAATCCTGAATTGGTCCATAACTGCCTGTATGACTTTAGAGAAGTCCAAGACTCTCTAAAATGAAGCTGTTTGGGGCCAGAGAGATGGGTCAGTAGGTAGAGGTGCTTGCCACTGGCCTAACAGATAACTTGAGTTTAATCCATAGGACCCATGTGCAGGGAGAAGAGAACTGACTCCTGAAAGCTGTTCTCTGACCTCCATAAGCACACTGTGTCATATGTACACTCACTCACCCCTACAATCAATAAATTAAAAATGTCTTCTAATTAGAAAAGAAAATGTGGCTGCAATATGATTTGTTGTGCTATTGTAAAGAGTAAGGATGTTGAAAAATAAACTGCCAATTCTGTGTTGACACATGGTAGATGCAAATAAGCCACAGCCATTATTAACAACAATTAATCAGTAAAAGTCAAGACAATATTCTATCAATAGATCTATATACCCCCAAAACAAATGTGCAAACAATCACACAGTAATTCATTATCAATACTAACACTTCACTCACATTGACAGATCAGCAGCCTGGTTTTAAAAATACAATCTGTAAGGAGTACTTGGAGTACTCAACACTATGTAATTTTTTACTCTGCTGGAGAATCAAGCCTAATGCCCTGTAAAAGTGCTATAACACTGAACTATATGCCTTAAGCTCAACATCATTTATATTTAAAACACTGCACACATTTTCTGCAGTACCCACTGATCCTTCTTTTTTTAATAATTTATTTTTATTTTATGTGCATTGGTGTTTGAGGGTGTCAGATTCCCTGAAACTGGAGTTGCAGACAGTATGAGCTACCATGTGGTTGTTGGGAATTGAACTCAGGACCTCTGGAAGAGCCCTTAACCACTGAGCCATCTCTCCAGCTCGATCTTTCTTTTTAAATAATTATTTCCAGGAATTTTTACTTTATTTTATATAAATGGGTCTTTTGCCTGTATGTATGTCTATATACCATGTGTGTACCTGGTGCCTGCAGAGGCATTTAGTGAACCATTATCAGCAATCACATTCATTTTTCCCCAAAATTTAAAATTAAAAACAGCTTACAAAGACTAAAGAATGGCTTCAGATGATGGAGCATACAAGAACTTTGTAAACATAATTTACTTCATTAGTATTACATGTCCATATAAACAAGCCCAATAAGGCATTTCTTACTCATTGTTCCAGTCTACAATACCTAAGGGATGTACCACACGCCCATGAGGAGTCCACTACAAATGAGTCAGTAGCCTAGACAGAGTTCTCACAGCCTTCCAACTCAGTGTGGCTGCCACAGCTGAAAGGCCTTCTCTAACAAATAACAGCTTTTCCAAAATAGTAGACAACTCCAAGGCCTTGTGGTATGGTCAGGTTGCCTATTAAAACCATGTACTTTCATACCCTCCTAGTGACATTCTGGAATCAGTTTTCCAATTCGGTACACTTCTAATAGTCTGTTTAGTCAATAAAGCTGTTAGAGGCTTCAGGCAGTCAAGAAGGTTTCTTGGTAGACACAGTATGTTTCAACAAATTTAACTTTGTAACTAAAAGGCAACTCTGTAAAGAAGTTCATGGTCAATCAGCTCTGTGACAGATGGAAATAAGTATAGGGTCAGCTATCAGCCCTTCACAGCCGGGTGCTAAACACTTTTCAATCATTTTGTGTCACTACTATGTCTAGAAAAATAACAAACTTCAGTGAGTTCTCAGTGACCAAGATTTCCAAGGTATAGGAGGAGGTCTGGAGCCACAGTCCATGCTTTGGGAACCACCAAACAATAACAGTGGCTATTTCTGTGATAGTCTCCAAAGTTAAGAAACTACGCTCTCCTGTACTGTTAAGGTCTTTCTCATCTTGTCAATGGAACAGTTACACTCTGAAGGGAAATAGGAAGACAGAGGGAAAATAAATAGTTCATACACCACGAAGAAAGCAGTCATTGAAAAAAAGGAGCTCTAGGCTGTTCGTACAGGTTCTGGTGCGTTATCATTCATTTCACTAATACTTACTGAGCCGGCTATTATCTCATGGATATAAATTACAACAAGAAAAGCCATGGTTTTGGCCTTACGTGGCTTGAATTTCATTGGGAGAGAGAAATATTAATTAAATAAACAGAGACAAATGTAAGGCCACAGATAAGACCTCTAAAGGAAGACTATGATATTCTACAGAGCCGGGCGGTGGTGGCACATGCCTTTAATCCCAGCACTTGGGAGGCAGAGGCAAGCGGATTTCTGAGTTCGAGGCCAGCCTGGTCTATCAAGTGAGTTCCAGGACAGCCAGGGCTACACAGAGAAACCCTGTCTTGAAAAACCAAAAAAGATATTCTACAGAGATTATACAAGCAGGGAGTAATGGATGAGGCTGAGAAAGCCAGAACAACTTCCTTCAGCAACTACCAAATGAACAGAGATTTCAATGAGAAATGGAAACTGAGTCAAGGAGAGAAGGAACTGTCCTATTAAATAAGCAATGCATGATGAAGTCCTGAAGTAGGAGGGCCATGTGTGAACTGGTTCAGAATTAGAGACAGAGAGTAAGACAGAAGCACAGATCTGAGGTCTTAGCACAGAGTGCTTTCCTGTCAACACTCCGTCAATTTGCTCTCCAGTTGTTTGACAGGCTTTCTTTAGCATGGGGCAAGATTAATATACAATGTTAAAAACTAGATCATCCACAGTACATGAAACATCACTAGCTAAGAAAAATCTACTTCTAAATATCACCTGGCCACTGCGTTCCTGAAACATCTAAGGTAACACTGTTCCTTCCTACTAATGACATTGAAGCAGGACAATGGTGGGGTACATGAGACCTTTTTTTTTTTTCAGGGAAACATGCATTTTATTCCACTTAGAATTCAAGCACAAATAACTGTGTTGATGGCCATCATAAGTCTCTCTGAAGTACTTCATGATAAATGTTAGACTTTAGTATTTGAAAGAAAACAACATAAAGAAAAACTGGCTAAGGGTGTTATAAGTGGACCACTGTTTTGCTTTTACAACTCTTAGATAACCTGGGAGATCACCTCGTAGCTTCTGGACTATCTGTCCCATAATAAACCAGTCCTAGAAATTTCTATTTGTAATCACATTGTGCAATCAGCCATTAATTCAGGTCCAATAGCCTTGTGAGCAATTATACTCATTCTACAGATGAAACAGACAACTGAGTTGCCCAAAGTCACAAAACAATTCAGTTTTTATTTGTTTCTTACTACTCTCCCCAAACAATGAAAATACACAAGACCTGACCAGCTTCAGTACCAACACAGTTGTCCTACAGACAAACCCTAATCCCAAGCAGTAGAAGAAAAACTACAGTTAGTTCTCTGGTATTTAGTTCTAAATGAACTCCTCTCTGCAGAGAAGCTTCCAGGCCATCAATGGTGACCACAGACCCAAGGCCAGAATATAAACACAAAGACAATAAGAGCACCCAGGCCAGTACAGTGACTTTAAAATTTAAAATGTTACCATTCTGAAGAAGACTGCACTCCAAATAGTCCCTTCTACCTCTCTCCAGTTCCTTTCATCTCCAACAAATAGCCAAGAAAGTGGCATTCTTGGGAATGAACAATACAGCAAATTATCTATTTATATTCCCATTCCTTCCAGGCTGGGACTGCCAAGCATCTTAAGTGCCTAGCGTAGGACCTAGCATCCAGAGGAAGACTAGCTTCCTTGAGTGCATGTCTTCCTACTTAGAAATAAACGAGCAGATACTCCTTTAAAATAGTAATGGACTTAAAAAGATCAGTGAAATGAACTCATTTTGCAGCTTACTAAAGATGAGGAAAGAATCACTTGGTTGCCCATGACCTGGTCTCCAATCTAGATCTTGACTCAATTTAATTCCAAAGACGTTTTATGACTACTATATGACAGATGGGTGGGAGGTGATGTGGAAGGAAAACAACCGGGAAGTGGTTTCTGCTTTGGGAGCTCACAGCCCGCAGAGGGAACACTTTTACAACAGTTTGGCAAGTGCAAGGACAGAGATTTATATACTTTAGTCAGTGTTTTCTCCACACTGCCCAATAGGTATTTCAAGTCTGGGAAATAAGCAGGGCAAGATCTACTTCCTGCGAATAAACTTATAGAGAAGACTAAAAAAATGAGTTGTTAATGATCAGAATCAGGTTCACCCCCAAAGGTATTATGTAAGATTTACCATACCCTGGCAACGACTCTAAAAATTCAGTATCTCAGACATCAGTTTGACAAATAAGCGAAGAACGACGGACAGGCATAAATCTAAGGAAAACCCCAAGAGGTGAAACTACAGGAAACATGTAGGAAGGTGGCTGTGGGTGTCAGGGTCAAGTGAGATGGTCCTGGCACAGAAAATGGGGACAGGCAGAGCGGTGAAAGGAAAAAAAAAGAAATCGAGACAGAGAAGTTGAAATACCAATGAAAAAGGACGAGTGGAGAGCAGTGGGCTTCCCTCCAGGAGGACACATCTCCAAGATGGGCAACTTGAGCCACGGCAGATTGGTACCAGTTGTGGGAGGAAGAAGCGGATGGACCGACTCTGAGGCTGACACAGCTTTCCCAAGAGCAGCTGGCAGCCATCAGGAGCCTCAGGCTGGTGCCTGGGTGCTCAGACGGCAGTGCCCGTGGCCGCCGCGCCTCTCAGCCGCTACCCCAACCCAAGCCCTCATCTAGTGTCGCTGGAGTAACCGCCTCACCTCGGGTTGAAATCCTGAAAGAGGCCCCTCAGGTTCATGGCGGAGAACTTCGCCGAGGCGTCCTCCTCTTCCCCCCGCCCCCCGCACCGCGAAGCCTGCGCCTCACAGCGGGTTCATGCTGCCAAAGGCAGCCTTGTCGCCAACGCCGCCGCTGCCGCCAGGAGAAACCAGAGCAACCAACTGACTCTGACAATCCTTCCGGCTTCCGTAGCCAGAATGCGCATGCGCATGCGCTCTGAGCCCTGCCCCCCCCCCCCCCCCCCCCCCCCCCCCCCCCCC
>JADRCG010006589.1:8952-23514 GCA_019844195.1 Rhabdomys dilectus
GAGAGAGAGAGAGAGAGAGAGAGAGAGAGAGAGAGAGAGAGAGAGAGAGAGACAATGTTTGTGTAGCACTTTTGCTCCTATCTAGTACTCTTCTCAAAGGACAATGTGTCTTTCTTCTTCAGTGAAGCTGATGTTAAGGCCTGGACAGCTTGGTCCCACTAAGTTTTGTTTTGTTTTGTTTCATTGTTGTCCTCTTCCTCCTCCTTCTCTTCTTTTTCTTCTCTTCTTCCTTCCTTTCCACCGCTTCTTCTTCCTCCTCTTCCTCCTTCTCCTTCACCTTTGTTGAACATGCAGTACATCCTACTGACCAGGATGGGGTGTTAAGATGGAGAGACACTAGCCAAAGATGCCAGTGAGGTTTAGACCTGGTGTTTTCAGAAGAAAGATGCAAGTAAGGAAAAAAAGGAAAGAAAGAGATTCAGGGTAAATTCTAGGGGTGCTGGGACATGAGGAGGCTAAGGAAGGCCCTGAGAAGTCTTCTGTAAGGACAGATTTATTCCTCTCAAACACTGAGCGGCAGCAAGGAGACAGTCCCCATAACACAGTGTTGGAAAATGAAGAGGCTGGGATCTGTGTTATGAGATGGATTCCAGGTACTAAGGGTGTTTCTCAAAGGAGCCACAGAATTTTGTTTTCCTGAGGATCATGTGACCATGTTATTTACATTCTGTGAGCCCTGGAGGAAAGGTAACAACTGCCCAGAGAGGTGGGAAGAAAGGAGCTTCCAGTGAAAGGAGAGATGTGCGTCCACAAGTAACTAGGGTTTGCTGGCCTGCTAAAGCATGAATACAAGAATCCTGTTTGTTTTGTTTGTTTTAGTGCATGGGATTTGATCTGGCTTCAGTGCATGCTATGCATTGCTCTACCAGAAGCCATAGCCCCAGCCTCAGCAATAAAATTAAAATAGAGTGTCAGGTATGAAAGCCAATACTATATTTCCTTAGTTAGAAAATGTAACCAACCTATCACTAATGAGTATTCAATCTGCAGGGACTTTGCAAGTTTACTGCTTGATGATATCCTTTGTCTAATTATATAACTGTAGTAAATGGATATTGTATGCATGGAGGCTCACAGCCATGTATAACTCGATTTCCAGGGGAAAGTGCTTGGCACAGAGTAATTTCCTCCCAAGATGTATAACCAATAAATACTCACATCCCGAATATCCGTTCCTATAAATCAATGAAGAGAAAGGCTGTTAAGTGTGGGAGGTTGACTCAGCTGCATGTAATAAAACAGAAATGTAAACAGGGACCAAACATAATAAAGTCCCAGACCACATTGGCTAATACTAATTTTACTTACTGAAGTGAGTGAAATTGGGAAAAGAGGTTTCAAAATGAAACAAAATAAGCACACCCATATGCCAGTGGGAGCCTCTGTACACCTGAGCTGGAGCTGCTATTAACAGCATCATGCATGGAGGAAGTGGGTTCCAGGGAAGTCACAGTAATTAACTGGGGACTGTGAACATCTATCAACTTTAGAATAAATAGAGAAATCTAGGTATGTTAAAATTATATGAGACTTAATACAAATGACACAGATGTGGCTCTACTGAGCAAGGCTGCATCATCCTATGCTACAGTGTTAAATGGGAGATGCCAGACAGAGAGGAGACACGGTATGAGTGAGCCAGGCTGCTGAGATGAGCAGGAGAAGCTCAGGGTATCAAGATTCTGCTTAAATGTGAGGAGATGCTTAAAGCACGGTGGCTTCCTTTGTGGGGACTAGGGGTGATGACAGAGGAGCACATGGGCTTTGAGGGGTTGACAGAACCCTGCATGTTTACCGTGGGTGTTTGTGTACTTGTTTGTATTATACTAATGAGTTGACATCACATAATGTTTGGCTATATTTTCTTTATTTTATACCATAAACAAATACGTGAAGAACATGAAAGAAGTGGAGTTGAGATCTGGTGAAGTAGTGGGAGATGAAAAATGGATTGTTTCATTCAGGGCTTTGTGGGAGAGGAGAGATGCAACATTGAAAGAAAAATGTGGGAGGAAAGAGGGGAGGTTGAACTTTGACAAACAGCATGTGCAGATATGGTCTTTCATCTCCTCAGAGCTTGAAGGATTTCAAAGTAGGAAAGCAGGTTTCCAAATTATCTGCATGGAAATCTTCCACCAGGAAACAATCTACAAGCTGACAGACATTGTGTAAACCACAGTGGCACTGGTGCAGCATCATGTGAGCTGCATGTCCACATGTCAGCAAGGCGATGGCCTGGACAGGATAGATTTAGGTCTCCAGGGAGGGCACTGAGTGGACTCTGTGGTTTCTTTGCAGGTTTTGCTGTGTTACTGGGTGTACCTGTGTAACAGACCCTCAGTAACCACCCATGGTCACACATTGCAGATTCTGTTCTGGACCCTGCTCTAGTCAGAGGAAGGCAGACTGTGGATAGTCACTGCGTATCACCCAGCTGAGGTAAGTGTTGACAGGAACTCATCCCACATCAAGTTGAGCAGGGGCTTCTGGGATAGGTGATCTCTATGTCTGTTCTAGAAATGCAGGTAGAGATTCTCCTACCTTGGATCTGAGAATGAAAGTTTGTGATTATTGTCTGTGTGCACCATTCTGTACACATCAATGTGGGACAGTGAAGGGAAGACATTGGGCCACAGACCTGGGTGGTGTCTTTACAAGGTTGGCTCATCCTGAAAAATGTGTAGCCTTTTGTTGTCTCTGTCATGACAAAAAGATTAATACTAACTGCACAGCAATGGGACTCTGTGAGGGTGACACCTCATAGTCACTTTCCCACATGCCCTGTCTCTTCCATAAACTGCACTGTGATAGAAGCAATGCTGACCCTTCCCTGCTCTGTCATTGTAGGACAGAAACAAACATCTGGACTGAAAGACAGGAGCAAGAACCAGGAAACAACTCCTATCTGGGAAAGAGTCATGATCACAGAAGGAAGAGCTCCAGAAAGAAAAAGAGTTTCTTTGTAAGAAAAAAAAGCAAGTTTATTAGCTGGAGGCATTGTGGAAACAATGGCTGGCCAGATGGGACATCTTCTAGAAAATCCTGGTGTGGGAAGGATGGCCTGAGCCACCTGCTTCTTGACCTATTCTGGTGAGGTCTACCTGGTGTCAGAGGCTCACTGGGCAGCAACTGAAGGCCAGGAGCAGTCAGTTCTCCTATGCTTGACTTGAGGGTTCTCTTTTGGACTCAGAAAGCAGTCACAGCCCATTCCTTTCATTGTAATTTGATGTGAGTCAAGGTTTTTATGGTCAAACCCTGGCTGCTGTTAGTCTTTAATATCTCTGTATGTAAATGAATGCTGGTGCCCCCCAGGGATTCTAGGTGGACAGTGGTGTATTAAAATCTTTGTTCTACATGGATCATGGGTCTCTGGACAGCAAGTTCTGGCATCTGCTTGTCTCCAATTCTCCCGTACCCACATGGAAATTATTTCCTCTTGGGCATTGGGAGTTGCTCAAAGCCTATCCCTCTGTTCTCTTTGTTCAAATGTTGGTCACAGGCTCTTTGGGATTTAATCTCTTACTGCAATTTGTCTTTATTTCCTCTGTATCTAAAGAGATAGTTATGTATGCATGTCAGGGCTGGCATGGCCACAGCTCATACTGGTTGCTGCTCTGCTATGGTTTGTGTCACATAGACTCTCAGAAGAGTGGGTGACTCAATTTTATACACTTGTACCTTTGATGATTCCCCTTTAATGTTCTCCAAGATATAAAACAGAACATTCGCAGAGGATTGCAGTTCAAGTATCATATTGTAGATTACTGTTATTCTTGGTAAGACTACCTGTGTCTGCTCATCAGATGGTAGAGGGTAATCTTCTTGCAAAGTGTATTTTGTGCTGAGATTTCCCTCTTAAAAAAAGCATTCTTTGGAATATTCTTGCAAGAGCTTTTAGAATGCTTGTGCCCCTTTAGGGCTCCTATGTGGAAAGTGGCCCATTACAATCTTTGTTCTGATTTCACCTGGGTTACAGTCTCTCGGGTCTACAAGACCTGGCTCCTGCCTGTCTCCAATTCCCCTTTACCCAGATGAAAATTATTTCCCCTTGGGCATGGGGAGCTGCTCAAAGCACATCCCTCTGTTCTCTTTGTCCAAACATTGATCAAAGGCTCTTTGGGATTTAATCTCTACTGCAGTTTGTCTCCATTTCCCTTATATCTGTAGAAATATGTTGTTAGGGCTGGAGTGGCCACAGCTCATTCTGGTTGCTGCTCTGCTATGGTTTGTGTCACAGACTCTCAGAAGAGTGGGTGACCCATCAGTGATTCAACTTTATACCCTTGTACCTTTGATGAGTCCCCTTCAGTGTTCTCAAAGGTATGAAACAGAATATTCGCAGGGGATTGCAGTTCAGTTATCATATTGTAGATGACTGTTGTCCTTGGTAAGACTACCTGTGTCTGCTCCTCAGCTGGTAGGGGGTTATTATTCTTTAAGTTATCTCCTTGCAAAATGTATTTTGTGCTGAGATTTCCTTCTTAAAAAAGCATTCCTTGGGATGTTCTTGCAAGAGCTTTTAGAATGCTTGTGCCCATTTGGGGCTCCTATGTGGAAAGTGGCCCATTACAATCTTTGTTCTGATTTCACCTGGGTTACAGTCTCTCGGGTCTACAAGACCTGGCTCCTGCCTGGCTCCATTTCCCCTGTACCCACACGGAAGTTATTTCCTCTTGGGCATAGGGAGTTGCTCAAAGCCCATCCCTCTGTTCTCTTTGCTCAAATGTTGGTCATAGGCTCTCTGGGATTTAATCTCTTACTGCAATTTGTCTTTATTTCCTCTGTATCTGAAGAGATAGTTATGTATGCATGTCAGGGCTGGCATGGCCACAGCTCATTCTGGTTGCTGCTCTGCTAGGTTTTGTGTCACACAGACTCTCAGAAGAGTGGGATGGGTCACCCTGCCGGATTGTCAGTGATTCAACCTATATCCTTGTACCTTTGATGAGTCCCCTTCAGTGTTGCCAAGATATAAAACAGAACATTCCTAGGGGATTGCAGTACAGGTATCATGCTGTAGATGACTGTTATTCTTGGTAAGACTACCTGTGTCTGCTCCTCAGATGGTAGGGGGTAATCTCCTTGCAAAGTGTATTTTGTGGTGAGGTTTCCTTTTTTTAAAAGCATTCCTTGGGATGTTCTTGCAAGAGCTTTTAGAATGCTTTTGTCCCTTTAGGGCTCCTATGTGGAAAGTGGCCCATTACAATCTTTGTTCTGATTTTACCTGGGTCAGTGTCTCAGGTCCAGAAGACCTGGCATCTGCTTGTCTGCAATTCCCCTGTACCCACATGAAAGTTCTTTCCCATTGTACATGTGGAGCTGCTCAAAGCAAATCCGTCTCTTCTCTTGGTTCAAATGTTGGTCACAGGCTCTCTAGGCTTTCATCCCTGACTGCAGTTTGTCTCCAGTTCCTTTTTATGTGAAGGGATAGTTATGCATCTTGGGGCTGGCATGGCCACAGCTCATTCTGGTTGTGGCTCTGCTATGGCTTGTGTCACACAGACCCTCAGTAGCCTGAATGAAAAACCTGCTTCAATGTCAGTGATTCCACTTTACACCCTTCTATCTTTGATTGGTCCCCTTCAGTGTTCTCCAACATCTGGAAGAGAACATTAGCAGCTACCATACCTTAGATGATGCTTTAAGGTTTTCTGTGTCTGCTCATTACCTGCTGTGTTTGTTGGGTGATCATTCGTTAATGAAACACCTTTCCCATTGTATTTTGTGCTGAGGTTTCCATCTTTTTGTTTTGTTTTTCAAGACAGGGTTTCTCTGTCTTGCTGAGAAGTTTGTTCCCTGGCTTTCCTGGAACTCGCTCTGTAGACCAGGCTGGCCTCGAACTCATAAATTTGTCTGACTCTGCCTCCCAAGTGCTGGGATTAAAGGTGTGCGCTACCATTGCCCAGGTGAGGTTTCCATCCTGTAAAGCATTTCTGGAATTGTTCTTCCAAGACCTTTTAGAAGTAGTTTCTCTGTTTTCTGGTATCCAAGGCTTGGCTGTATCTTTGAGCTGTGTGGAGCTCTGGATAGAAGGCCTTACTCTCCCAAGCTTTTCTCCCTGGCTCATGGCTCTAGATCTTATAATACACTGCCTCTCTTCATGGGGATGAACCCCCTTGAGATCCTTCACTTAGATCTTATCCTTCAGAACTCTGTTCGCTTGAGTCTCCACCCTTTCATGTCTCTTCATGAAGACATCACATAAGCCCTGGGAAGTCTTGGGGTTTTGGCATCTCGTCTGGAAGCTGGGCAGAGAGTTCTGTGAAGACAAGCTGACCTTAGCAGGGTGGACTCTACTGGGGCCATCAGGATGGTGTCCTACAGACCAGGTCTCTGGCTGCTTGTTCACACTCAAAATGAGTTTACTGTACCCTTGTGTTTTGGAGTTGAGTCCTGTGAGTTTGTGGCACAGGTGTTTGGAGGTGACCTGGGCTTCTAAAGACCCACAGGCCCTGGGACTGATATTGATGTCCTGGCCGTTGTCAATCTCACTGAATCCTAGACTCAGTCTCCAAGCACAGGGTGGCTCTTTTTTTACTTCAAATGTATTAGTTTGTTTGGCTGCTGAAGTTGAGGCCCTTTCTTCAAGGCCTATCATTGTTACACTTCTGGTGCTATGTCCTGAGTCCACTTCCTGAATGCTCTTCTGTGGTGCATGCTTGTCCATTTGAGCATTGGTATGTGGTTGCAGGCTGCCTTTCCCAGTGCCTCGGATAGTCCTGTTCTGCTGGGATTTGCTACATGGAGGTAGAAAGCAGGTCGCTGAACACTCACATATCTCTGCAGTGAATCTGGATGGGCCTTTGAGGCCCCATGGCTGGCAGCAGGTGGAGGGGTTCTTTGGGTTTCCTGAGCCTTTGAAGTGAGTCTGTAAACACAGCACCCTCTAGCTTGGCAGCTGATGCACTTTGTACCAATGTCCCTCCTGGATCTTGGTGATGCAAATTTTCCAGGACTGTGGCAGCTTTGGAATAGTGTTCAGCCTTGGAATCACAGATAGGTGAGGAGGGATACACAACCTGGGGGAGGTTTGAGGCTGGAAGCCCAAGTGGGGTGGGATCCCTTACTTCAAGGATTTGCAAATATAATCTCATTTTACATTTCACTGGAAGCTCTGTGATGTTTGATGTTAGCTTCTTTAGTCAAGCAGGGAATGATGCTCAGTAGGGCTCATGTCAGACAGTTTGTCTGTCTTCAGTGCAGGATTCCTGGTTTTCAGCCTCTTCCCAGGGGTGCTGCATAAAAGGCAAGCCACCTTTTTTTGGCCTAGTACCAAAGCCCTCCTGATGGTGTTATGTTTAACCAACTTAATTATTTCCTTCTTTATGCATACTCTGTGGGCACAGACCCCACCATTTCTCTACATTTGCAGCTTTTGGAGTTGAGGATGGAGGGCCGGGCAGGCTGGGAGAGTTGAGACCTGCTCTTGGAATAATGATCGTAACTTTGTCCCTGAAGCTGGGTCAGTTTCCTGGATGGAGATATCTGATGGGGGTTCCCTGTTGTTCTCCCACAGTAGTTGCCTGTTGCTCCTTATGATGCTGGAGCGTCTGACAGTGCTGAGTAAGGATGGAGGCAGGACTGATAGCTTTAGTATCCAGGCTGACCCTGGGCAAGTTCCTGGGCTACTGTGAAATTGGTTTTTGGTGTTTTTGGTCATCGTAACCTTTGAGAATTTTCGAATACAGTCTCTGTTTTCAGGGTAGGTTTTCAGTTGGTAGGGATGTTTATATCCTTCTCTCAATGGTAGGACATGACACTGAAAGGTCCTGCATTTCATACAAGGAGGTATTTGTTTCGGGGTAGAGCTTGGGAGGATTTTCTTTCCTTGGACTGGTTTCACACCTACCAAGTTTGGTTTCACAGGTTGGTGAGGTAATGGCTGATACCTGGAATGCTGTGGAGGTCCTTTAACCTGGGCTAGAGCTTGGGCAGGTACACAGGTACCAACAAACCTCACAGATTTACATTTTCCCAAGCATGGACTTCTGAGGACATGGGCAGTAGCCACAACTAATTCAGAGAAAATAGAAGATATGCCCCCAAAAGTTGAGTAAATTTGTGCTTTATAACGTCCTCCAGGACCTTGAGGTAAGACAACAGCTGAGAGAGAGAAGATGATGATCCAGTTTCTGGCTAGGGTTCCAAAAGGGTTGTGGTGTGGAGTCATTGAAAAGTTGCTTGGTGACACTGCAAAAGACAGAATGCAAAAGCATCAGCCCCCAGGGGATCATGAGTCCCCTAGGTCCGTGTAAATATGGCACTTATGCTCTTAGAGCCCCTACAATGCCTCCATATCATGTGTCCCTTAGTGTCACATCCAACAGGACTGTCTTCAAATCCCACACTGCATATACCCTCTCTGTGTAGCTAGACTTCAGTTACTTTGCAGGTTCTCCTTTCTTCTAACCGTCTCCACCCTTTTACTTCCACCCATTCTATCACCTAACACTTGAAAGGAGAGGAAAGAAAGGACATAGAGGAAAGGAGGAAATGTTATTGTTAGACTAGTTTCTGTGATTACGAAAAGGGGGTTGGGGGGCTTGACTTCTTTGGGGAAGTTTTATCTTCACTGTCCACATATCAGTTTTCTTTTTCTCCTGTCTTCTGTTCACACAACTGCTGAAGAAACCACAAACACCAGCAAGGGAAAACAAACGGCAACAAAATACAAACCACCGTGTCTCCTAAGGTCCTAGCATTTATATATTCTCTGAAATGTCTCCAGAATTCCAAAGTCACAGGAACAGAGAAATGATCAGCTGTTGACAAAATCGTACCCTGGCTTGAACATGAGGCAAGTCATACTTGTCTGCTGTGGACAATTTGAAACAGCCTCATATCTCATACCTGAGATTAAATAAAAAAAATATATTCTTACGTTAATGCTTTTTAAAAAAAATACCAAAACTGTCTCTAAACCTGTTTTCCTAGGAAATGTGAGAGTAACAGTCATGACAACAGACTGCTGCTCCATTGTGTGTGAGCCAAGGCTCTCCTCACCTTTAGGATGTCTCTTTCACTCTCAGGTGGTGACGGCATTGGATATTCCTTCAGGAAGGGGAGTAGTAGGAAAAAGAGCCCCACTCCACACATAATTGCAATGCTCATGTCCATTGCTGTGTCCATGGAGCTGGGGCTCATCCATGAGTCACCAATGTTGTTCATCAGAGTGAGAAAATTCTCCATCTTCTGAATCTCAGTGTAGCTCTCAGGCTACTGAGGCCTGGAGTGTAGTGTGAGATGTGTCAGGAGGGCTCAGGCCTCATTACACGCATGTGGTCTCCTCATCACAAAGGTTCCCTGGCAGGAGAGAGGATGTGACATCCTCTCCCCAGCCACCAGCCCAGTGTCCCCTCCTGTGTCCTTTCCCTGCTCTGTCCTTCCAAATCCTGCTTCTGAATCGGGCACAATAGACCTCCCTCCATGTTTTGTTCCCTATCCCTGCTCTGCAGTACTCCTCTGTGTGGGCATATGTCTTGTTCAACCTAATTTCTAAGGGTTAAATTCCCCTCTATCTCACCAGCCACCAGAAGTGGGGCAGAAAGGTTACTAGAATATCAGGAAAGTGGACCTGTATAGAAATAGTTCTACAGGGTAATTTTTGTTGCAGTCCACTGGGCAGATACCACACATGAGTCAGCAAGGGCAGTTCAATGCAGATGAATCTGTGAGGCTCACCAATGGGGCCTGAGTCCAAGGAAGCAGCAAAAAGCCTCAGCAATCTCACCAGAACTCCTTTGATGAGATTCTCTCTAAGAAGACTGGACAGGAGAAGCTCAGCAGTGCAGCATAAGGTGACCTAATACAAGCTTGTCCCCAGAATGAGCAGCAAGTTAGAGCAAGACCAACCAAAGCTCAAGCTCCCACTGCCTGTGGGGTCATAGTAATGTTCCTTCTAAACATCATGTATTCTTTACTTGTCTGTCTTAGGAAAATATTCTTTCACCTGTCTGCCCAAGCAAAATGTCAGTACAGCCTAACTGAGTCTCTAAAGAAACCAGAAATTGACATTGTGTCTTTGCCTCCTAGAAGATATCTATCTACTTGAGTCAATCGGGTTCTTAGTGTTTGACAAAGCGAGCTTGTCTGTGGAACTTAAGCTGTGTCTTCAGGACTGCTGCTCTCAGGTTGTCTTCTGTCTGCGGATCCCTGTCTGTTCATTATGTGATCACATCTCGTCTCAAATCAGACACAAAACTTCCTTATCTTTTTTATTTATTTAGCTTGATCATTATTCAATATAATCTTAAACAATGTACTTTTTTGCCTTCAGGTATAGAATGGTAAGGAAACTGAAATTCATTTGTTAACCATTGAATGCATGGGGCTGTCTTTTAACCAAACCTTCTATGATAATTGAAATGCTTTGTAGATTTTGCTTCATTTCTTTACATGTTCACTTTTTTAAATTAGCAAACCCTAATAAAATTTATTTAGTTATTTTAAAATACCTAATTTTCTTGCTATTGTGAGTATTACCACAACCAACATGGATGTGCAGGCATCTCTTTGGGAGGAAGTACACTGAATCCTTTGAGTCCACACTCAGGAATGGTACACCTGGGCCTGTGGTAGTTCTAATTTAGGAACCTCTGTACTGACTTCCACCATGCTGCTCCAGTTTACATGCCTATAGCAGCTCCTGACAGGTCCCTTCCCTCATCTTTTGTAGAATTTCTCATTTGCATTCATCTCAGTCAATGCTGTAAGGTAAAATGGAATCTCAACGTTACCCTAATTTGTCACCTTTATTTGATGGCTAAGAACTTTGTAGAATCCTTTGTTGTGAATTCTCTGTTATGCTCTGTATGTTATTATTTGTTGGGTTATTTTGTTTGACAGTGTCTATTTTCTTGAGTTCTTCATATATTCCTAAATTGAATTTTTCTCAAGGCTAGGAATACTGAACAGTTGTTAAAATCGTTATTATACTCTGTGTGTTTCAATTTAAAAACTGTTCATTAGTCTATTTTTGATTGATTTTTGATATTTAAATAGCAATAGTGTGTACATTCTAAATGTTAAGGCCCCACATTGAAATTTCACTGGTAGGATGTCTTCCAGCCTCTAGGCCTGTAATGCAAGCATCTCTATCTGCACAGAGTCTTTTAATTACATGGAATCTCATTTTCAATGGATAGGGCTCCTTTATGTGCTATTGTTGTTCTTTTGTTCCATTATTTTATTCACTTTACATCCTGATCATAGTCAGTTTTACCCTCAGAAATCCCTCCCACAATACTCCTTTCCTTCTCCTTCAAGGTGACACCCCACATTTGGTAACAACAAGCTTCACCAGTCAACTGGGAGCAGGACTAAGTACATCCTGTCCTACTGAGCTCTACCCATGCAGTCCATCTGGGGTAAGTGAATCCAAAGGCAGAGAACAGAGTCAGACACAGCTCCTGCTGCAATTTTAAAGGACCCACATGAAGCCTGAGCTGCACAACTGCTACAGATGTGTAGGGGGAACGATGGTTTTCATGTGTTCTTGAACTTGGTTTGCTAGAATTTTATTGAGTATTCTTGCACTGATTATAAGTGAAATTGGTCTGAAGTTCTCTTTCTTTGTTGGGTGTTTTTGTGGTTTAGGTACCAAAGTAACTGTGGCTACATAGAATGAGTTAGGTTGGGTTCCTTCTCTTTCTATTTCGTGGACCAGTTTGAGGAGTATTGGTATTAGCTCTTCTTTGAAGGTCTGGTCCAATTCTGCACTAAAAGCATCTGGTTCAGGGCTTTTTGGTTGAGACATTTTAATGACTGTGCGTATTTCCTTAGATGTTATGAGAATGTTTAGATAGTTTTTTGATCTTGATTTAACTTTGTTAGGTGATAACTGTCACACAAACGAAAAATCATCCATTTCATCTAGGTTTTCCAGTTTTGTTGAGTACAAGGTTTAGTAGTAAGATCTGATGAATTTTTTAATTTCCTCAATTTCTGTTTTTTTGTATTCCCCTTTCATTTCTGATTTTGTAAATTTGGATATTTTCTCTATGCACTTTTCTTGGTTTTCCAAGTACTTTATCTATTTTGTTAATTTTATCAAAGAAGTAGTCCTGGGTTTTGTCGCTTATTAGTCTCATTTTTTTGTTCCTAATTGGTTGATTTCAGCAATGGGTTTGATCATGTTCTACAGTCTACCTGTCCTGATGTGTTTGCTTTCTTTTTTTTTCCCAAAGCTTTCAGGTATGCTGTTAAGTTGCTAGTGTAGTTTTCTCTAATTTTTTCATGAAGGCACTTGCTATTCTGAATTTTCTCTCTTAGCACTGCTTTCATTGTGTCCCATAGATTTGAGTATCCAGTGCCTTCATTTTTTATTACATTTTAGAAAGTCTTTAATTTCTTTCTTTATTTCTTCCCTGACAAATTATCATGGAGTAGAATATTGTTCATTTTCCATGAGTGTGTGGGCTTTCTGTTGGTTCAAAATTTCTGTTAGCTATACTGTGTCTCTGTATCATGTCTGTTTCAATGACCTGTCCATTGGTGAGAATGTCCATTGAAGTCTCCCACTATTATTGTGTGAGGTTCAAGGAGTGTTTTGGGCTTTAGTAAAGTTTCTTTTAGGGATGTGGATGATCACATGAGCTCACACACCTGCCAGTGGTGCTGCTGCTGCTACCCTGTTTAGAGATGGTGTGACTGAGCAACAGGGGCTCTTGTGTTAGTGAGTACAAAAGCAGAATAACCAGGACAGGGCACAGAGAGTGAAGACGCATCGTCTGTCACAGGTAAGGAGAGCATGCACGTCCTTTGGAGGGCAGCATCTTCCCTGAACACAGATGCATGTGGATTTTATCCAGTGGTAGATGGGAGAGTGTGATCTTGAGTATGCTCATCGAAGGAGAGCTCTACCATTCTGAGCTTGCTCAGCTTAAGGCCATGGAAACAAAGCTCTGGAGATTTAAGTTATATGGTAAAGATTGATTTGGCTCAGGAGGTAAAAGCATCCACTCCATAACCTGGCAACCTCATTAGGCCCCAGACTGAAATGGTGGAAGAAGATCAGGGATACCTCATGTTGTCTAAAAAGCCACATAAGTATATAAACACATGGTATATAAATATAAACACATGGTATATAAACACACAGACAAGAACAACAGCAACAAGAACAGCAACATCACACACACAAATAAATGCTTTTTAAAAAAAGATATTTAAGTTATAGCCTGAAAGTGCTTTGAGCATTCACAGTTTGCAGTATTAATAGTGAAGCTTGAAACCATGGACTGGATTTTTATGGCTATTTACACAAGATTTTTCCTTGGAAGGCAACAGCTTTGCTGTGAGGCTGAATCCATGAAAGTGGACACTTGGGTTCCTGTGGCTATGTGTGCTCTGAGGCACATGCTCTCAGGGATCGGGTGCAGCGTGGGCAGTCACTTTTAGTAAACTTCACATTGAAAGTGAGCAGAAGAAGGACTCACCCTGTGTCTCTTAAATTTCAGGTCTGTATGAAGTTTCCTGTAGCAGGCTCATCTCATAACCTGACCCCTGGTCTAAAACTGTGGGTGTGGAATCCACACAGGCATTCAGTGCTGGCAATGCCAGAGGCGCCAGAATCCGCATGCAACGGGAGCAGGAGGCTCTTCTGTTACATTTTGCAATACTTTAGTGTACACAACATCCAGGTGGTACTGCTTCCAGCTCCATCTCTCCTGATCCAATGCAGGTTTCTGCAGTGGAAAAGGCTGCATATTCCACCCAACCCTCAATTAAACAGAAAGATAGGAAGATTCAGGACTTCTATTAATTGTCCCCTCCCCCAACACACACACATTTGAGATCTAATTTCTGCCATGACAGAAGTCACTCTGAGACTGTTATGTTCTGGTGATCCCACACTCAGAGAGCCTGGTTATGAGCCAGGACTTTTTAGAGAATCCCTCCTCAGGGTCAATAGTCTCCTCTTTGCCTGGGAAAGAATTCTATATATAGACTTGCTGTATTCCTAAAACTGAGGGGCATATGTACTGAAAGCAGAGTTGAACTTCTTGTATGACCCCAGGATTATAAGTAGGTATAAGAAAATCTTGGGGTCATAGTGACAGTTCCTGCTTCTTTTGATAGTGCATACACATTAACTCTACTGTGTGCTGAGGCCCAAGGGTCACACAGAAAGGTATGTTAGTCTGAAGGGAGCTCCAGATAAATCCAACAACGGGAATGCTCCTCTGGTAACTGTCACTGCATCTGTGATCTTGAATTATGCTGTGTTTATGTTTGTGTGTGTGTGTGTGCGTGTGTGTGTGTGTGTGTGTGTGTGTGTGTGTGTGTAGCACTTTAGCTCTGACCCAGCACTATTGTCAGAGGACAATGTGACTGCCATATTCAGTAATCCTGGTGTTGAGGCTTCCTGGCCAGCTTTGTGCTGCTAAGGTTTTGTTTCTTGTTGGTTTTGAGATTTTCTTTAAATTATTCATCATGCACTATCACCTCTCAAGCAGCAGGTGGCGATAAGAGACAGAGTGACACTAGAGAAAGACTGCAGTGAGGTTTAGACATGGTGCTGACACAAGAAGGAAGCAAGTAAGGCAATAAAAGGAAAGAAGA
>JADRCG010006590.1:0-13418 GCA_019844195.1 Rhabdomys dilectus
AGGAGGATCATGGTGCAAGAGTTAGGAGCCATCTCAAGTGTCATGACGAATACCATTAGAGTAGTGTTACTTCTAAAATTTACAATGATTGTCATTATAATTAGAAAAAAATGTTTAAAGACACCTGTAGGGTATTTGTCATAATTCTATCACCTCTCTGGGTGCTTTAATTTTGCATAATGGGATTATGAATTTAAAGAAGGCTGCTCTGTTGAGCTTTGATGCTGCACATAATGCTGATAAAATTATCCATGGCCTGAGGTCAGTATTTCCATTTTGGTCAAACCTCAGGAATGGCATATATAGATTGATCATGCTAGTCCTTATTGTCATGGGAATAATTTTATTCCTGCCTATATTGTTAAAGCATCTCGACCAGGGACAGAGATGTAATGTACTCAACAGAGCCTAGGGTTCCTGAGGGCCACACCCCGCTTCCGAGCTTCCTTACCCAAGATGCTACTGCCCCGACTCGGCATCTCAGATCTTCCTCAACCATCCTATCTGGCCCATTGGCTGCCACACTCCTCCACCCCAACTTGCACCCCTCCTAACCTGGCATCCTTCTGGCCCTCATACTAGCATATAGGGCCTCCCAGGCATTCGATTGGCCCCTGCGGCAGGCGGCCATGCCCCCTCTGTCGGGAATCTGATTAACCATCACCGTGCCCACAGAGGTTACTGCCAAGGTTGTCCCGGAGACGCGGAGGACCCTTCACCCAGCGCGAGGAGCACAGAGACAGCTAATCTCCTCTTGGTTCCACCCCTTCCCTCGTCGCCCCCACTGGGTCTCCATGGGTCTGTGGGTTGTGGGGGCCTCCCCTATGCACGGATGGGCTGAATGCCTCACTTCAAAGCTTCTATTTTTCAGGTCAGCACCACCAGAGGCTTACTTTGATTTTAGGTTCTCTAGACACAGTACTTATCCCTTACTAGAAGCTGGAAGCTCGGTGAGAGAGCAGTGAATTGAAGAAATGAAATCGGTAATATATATAGATACCAGGCATATTTGTAAGTGTGGCGGCCTAGGGCTTTCCAGGGAGGTTAGCTTCTTTCACAGTAAAATGAGTATTGCAATCTATAATGTGCCACTCAGAATCGTGTCGTCGCCTCCAGAATTTGGAGGGATCATGGTTTCCAATGAACTGACCAATAAAAACCAGACTCGGACACCCACAAAGACTGAAGAGTCTGTGAGACTTAACGGGGCAGGGCTCTCACAAACAAACAAAAAAAGGCGTCTCTATAACTACATCAGCAAGTTTGCAGCCAAAGTACATGACTTGAAACTAAAAATGGACCGCCAGACAGAGTTATTAACTTAACAGTCTGGCAAACCAAGGGCAGGTAAGATTCTGTACAGAAGCTTACCAACTTAAGACAGAAGTGCATTATTTTTGATAATGCATATTCAATGATGGGTAAGGAAGACATTCTTGTCAGAATGACCTAAGACAGGCTCACTCTGGTTTATGCAATAAAAAGGGGGAAATCTGGAGAGCTTTGGGGGTTGTATGGGAGGAATCAATCTGACATTGGCCAAGGACAAGGAAATGGGCTGCAGGAAGAAATCTGACATTAGGCTGTAACAAAGAAGTAATTTCAAGGGAAAAAATCTAAATTCTAGGCTACAACAAAGAAGAAATTTCAGGCAGGAAACTAAATCTTAGGCTAGATCAAAGAAATAATTTCAGGCAGGAAAATAAATCTTAGGCTAGAACAAAGAACTAGGCTTCAGGCATGAAAATAACTTTGGGCTAAGACAGGAAGTAGGCTCAGATATTTTGGTCAGCCTGATAAGGCCTTAGAAATAGTGATCACAGGAGTGATCATGGGAATCTGTTTATTGTCATTGTGTGTTCTATGACTATCTGGGATTATTATCTTGCTTGTTCCTGGACTATTTGCATCTATTGTGTTGATAGTGCCACAACCTAGAACACACCTTAATACTTACATGTAATTAAACACCATAAATGCAAAAAAAAAGAGGAGGATGGATGGGATAGTGGATTAATGGGGGAGGGGGGAATGGGGAAGGAGGATAACATGAAATGTAAATAATTAAAATATTGTATTAAAATTTAAAAAACAAACATCTACATAGTCTGTGAGGGTTTCAAAAAAAGAAAGGACAGCCAGGCCTCAAAACACATAGACTGGCTACTGCTGACACAGGCTGTTGCTTCTGTCCTTGCTCCTCTTAGCCCACATGTTAGGGTCTCAAGTTATCACCACATTACCTCCTCCAATAGGGAAAAAAAGGCAACATGTCTGTCAGGAAGTCAACCAGAGACACATGTTTCCAGTAGTTCTTATGACCACTTCTTCAAGAACCTTCACCCAGGCACTGAAAAATCAAGAAATGTTGGGAAGTCAGTCTTGTAGCAGTCACACATCCACTTACTTGCCTGGGACCCTCTTGAAGAGATAGAATCCCAAAAGGAAACAAGCAGGATCTGTACTCAGGATGGCCCCTGAGAGTCTGCCCTGCTGTTGGTGCCCTCAATGTTCCCTTACTTCTGAAGAACCAGAGCCCTTACTCTGCAGGGCTTTTTGTGCAGGAATCTACTACTGTGTTGATTACTATGGGTATAGCTACCACCGTGCTATATCCAACAACAAAAACTTATTGTGCCCTGTAGACTATTCAGGTCAAATCAGTGAGTATAGAAGAGCTGAAGCCTAAGGGTCTATATCTGAGTTTTGACCACTGAGGCCAATTAATGGATACTAGCCCACACACAGCTTTCCTGACCACAGAGAAGTGAAAGTGCCCTTAATTTGGATCCAAATACCCTTTCACCTAGACAACAGGAACCCTAGCAAACCTACTAAGCACTCTACCTGCACCAGTGCCTCCAGAGGAAGGGTCCTAGAGATCTCTCTCTCAGAATAACTTAGGAAACACTCCAAGCTGGGCTCAGACAGACTCCCATAGCCACTTGGCAATCACTGATTTGGCCATCTTTACCTGGTACACACAAGACAACAGTACCTCATCCACATCCTAAACATGTTCTTACAGTCACTTGGTGGACTACAAGGAGCCTGTGGTAGGTTCTATGAATATCTGGGGAAGACTACCAGGAGTTTGTTTCTGGAGCTGAGCATAACTTCAGGTATCTAGGAGCTCCCTGTATCCTATCTCCCTTTGAACAAATCCTGTATTCTATTCAAAGAACAGAAGCATCTCTCAGCCTACTGCTGACCTCAGACAGGGTTTTTCCTTTTTTTGGTAAGTGTTGCTTCTTTAAGCCCCATACATTGGACAATAATGGATCTGTTAAGGGACAGAAGGACAGTGGTAACAAATATGCAGCCACAAATCTAAAAACCCTGCCTTAGCCTACTCTGCAAAACCAGAAAGACTCTTAGACAGCGTCCCCCTATGGCTACGTTTTGGAACAAGTTGGCCATTTGGCTTCTCTCTGGGGATCTCCATCCTCAATTGTCACTTCCAGAACCTTCGTTCTCTTTCTTTACTCTCCTCTGCTTTCTCTTTGTCTTACCTGTCACAGAGAATTAGGGAAGAGATCTGTGAGCATGACACGTCTGTTTGATGTAGTTTTGGCTCTGTCATTGGGAAGCTACAGTATGTGTCTCACTAGGGAAGAGAAACCAGAAGTCCTGTGTCTTTGATGAACTGACCCTTAGGGCCCATCCCAGCATTCCTGCAAGTCTGGGCCAGGCTTGGTCACATGATCTATGCCTGTCACATAATTCACAGCTGCTTGAGCCATGGGCACATATTGACATAGATCAGGTACAGGAAAAGCAGAATTTCCTGAAGAGGGTTCTTCTCTATCTGCCATCACAGCATGGCAGGAAGACCACAGGAGGAAGATTCTGCATGAGCCTCTCTCACTATGAATACCTACCACAGTGGTACAGGGCAGTCCCAAAATGTCCTAGAAGAACCTGATCCCTCAACTACAGTGGCTAGCCAGGCAGGGTATGTGGGAACCTATGAGAGTACCTATGTTGGCTTCAGGCAGCTGGTCTCTGCACTACCCCAACCCAACATCCCACCTGCACTGGAACCAGAATGTTTCATATCTCAGCAGAGAAAAACTTGTGGTTGAAAGATCCCACACACACACTACAAGGTCAAATAGGTCCCAGTAGACACTGAGCCCTGCCCAAGTGAGGGACCACAGGACAAGAAGTTTCTGCTACAGTTTGGAGTACTCAGTACCATGATGACAATCAATCATACAGAAACACACCCAGAACAATTCTACAAGATAATCAAGGCTACTCAGGTGAGGAGATATGTCCTGGAGATGTCAGCTTCTCATTCTCCATTCTAAGAGAACAGGAACAACCCAAGTAGGGATGAGCCAGGATTACACACACTTACACAGGCACTCACATACACACGTGTGCATATACACACATATGCACATGCACACACATGTAAATGCACTCATACACATGTACACATGCAAACATACACACACAGACACAGGAACTCAAACACAGAAATACACATATACACACACATGCGCATACAGGCACACAAACACACACACACACACACACACACACACACACACATGCATGAACACACAGACAATGTCATAACCAGAAAGCATTCACCAGCCTTGCCCATTTAAGCCAACCTATTCAGACTGCATGTATGAATACTCATAATAACAATGTTTCCCCCAGAGGCCCCTGTTGTAAAGGAATCTGGATGTAGACACAGACTGGAGGGGAATATGTGCCAGCCTGAGGCACTGTGCATACCTATTCTAGTGGATAGTGCCACAGTAACATACATACATTATATAAAAATTTAGCAGGGCATAGTGGCACATGAATTTATTCCCAGGTTTCAGAATGGAAAAGCAAGTAGATCCCTTAGTTGGAGGACAGTGGAGCCAGGGCAACATGGAGAAAAACAGTCTTTAAAAAAGAAACAAAGAAAGCAAGAAAAGAAAAAGAAAAAACTTGCCTTGAAACCACTTAGTGATCACACAATCTCTGCATTCAGGTGAAAACTACACATGCATGCTGACTCATCAGCAAGAAAGCTCTGAAGCTCTGAGAGGATTTTGAACAAGTTACTGTCACAGTAGGTATGGCTCTGGATACCACTGTAAGAAAAGCTACAACTAAAAACTGCCCTCCAAATTTCATCCCCTTGACCCATTCCGTGCCTGGATGTGTGGTGGTGGGATGTGTGTCTGTGAGTGTCTGTGTGTCTGTGTGTGTACCTGTGTGTTTCTGTGTATGTGTACCTGTATGTGTGTATCTGTGTGTTTGTGTGTGGGTATGGGTGCTTGTATATGTATACATATACCAAACCACCCAGCTGCTTCTGAGTATCCACAGTCCTTGTTAAGCTGGGTTAGGACACTCATAACTTTTAATGCTGGCTCGGGACTCTCAAACAAAGCTGACCCTTGAGGGGAGAATACAGGCAGAAAGGATTAGTCAGCCCTAGCGACCACCATGATTATAGGCAGATGACTCCAGGTATGAGTCAGTGACACCCAATAAATACTACAAGATCAACAGACAATACAACCCCTGAAGCATATGACAATACTCCAAACTGGAATCTGCTCCACAGAAGCAGCAAGCAGACCTTGCCGGACAGGAGAGCAAAGGCAGAACTCAGGCAGTACAATCTGAAAATGACACTGGGCACACTGAAAGCACTGTACATCAGCACTGAACCCCAAGTATGCCCCATAATCTTTGCATAAAATTGTCACAGAGCCGCAAGGCTGAAAACGGCAAAACAGGAAATAGAACAATGATCTCAGAAGAAGTAGAGACAAATTGGGAAGGGTACAGAAGAATTATAGGGGTAAAGTATCACACAGAACATGCTCCTAATGTGCCTTCAAAGCTGAGTGCAGGAACGACTAAATAAAAAGAAAAATGTTCAGCAGAAAGAAATAGAAGAAGATCTCAGAAGATGGAAAGATTTCCCATGCTCATGGATTGGCAGGATTAATTTAGTAAAAGTGGCCATCTTACCTAAAGCAATCTGTAGATTCAATGAAATCCGGAACAAAATTCCAAATCAATTCTTCATAGAGATAGAAAGATCAATTTGCAAATTTATAAGGAATGACAAAAAAAAAAAACAAGAATAGCGAGAATTATTCTCAACAAGAAAAGAACTTCAAGGGAATCACCATCCCTGACTTAAAACTGTACTACAGGGCAATAATAATAAAAATTGCATGGTGTTGGTACAGAGGCAGGCAGGAAGATCAGTGTAATAGAATTGAAGATCCAGAAATGAGCCCACACAAAACTGCTCATTTGATCTTTGACAAAGGAGCTAAAACCATCCAGTGGAAAAAGGACAGCATTTTCTGCAAATGGTGCTGGTTCAACTGGATAAACATGTAGAAGGATGGAAATCAATCCATTCTTATCTCCTTGTTCAAAGCTCAAACCCAAGTGGATAAAAGACCTTTATTTAGAACCAGATATACTGAAACTAAAAGAAGAGAAGGTGGGGAAGACCCTCGAATACCTAGGCACAGTGGAAATTTTCCTGAACAGAACACCAATGGCCTATGCTCTAAGATCAAGAACTGACAAATGGGATCTCATAAAATTGCAAAGCTTCTGTAAGGCAAAGGACATTGTCAATAAGACAAAACAGCAACCAACAGATTGGGAAAAAGATCTTAACCAGTCCAACATCTGATAGAGGGCTAATATCCAAGATATACAAAGAACTCAAGAAATTATACTCCAGACAACCAAATAACCCTATTAAAAATGGGGTACAGAGCTAAACAAAGAATTCTCAACAGAGGAAACTCGAATGGCTGAGAAGCACCTTAAGAAATGCTCAATATCCTTAGTCATCAGAAAAATGCAAATCAAAACAACCCTGAGATACCACCTAACACCAGTCAGAATGGCTAAGGTCAAAAAATCAGGTGATAGTAGATGCTGGTGAGGATGTGAAGAAAGAGGACCATTCCTCCATTGTTGGTGGGATTGCAAGCTGGTACAACCACTCTGGAAATCAGTCTGGTGGTTCCTCAGAAAACTGGACATAGCATTACCTGGCAATCCAGTTATACCACTCCTGGGCATATACCCAAAGATGCTCCAACATATAACAAGGACATATGCTCCACTATATTCATAGCAGCCTTATTTATACTAGCTATAAGTTGGAAAGAACCAAAATGTCCCTCAACAGAGAAATGGATACAAAATTGTGGTACATTTACACTATGGATTATTACTCACCTATTAAAAATAATGAATTTGAGAAATTTTTAGGTAAATGGATGGAACTAGAAATTATCATCCTGAGTGAGTTAACCCAATCACAAAAGAACACACATGGTATTTACTCACTGATAAGCGGATGTTAGCCCAAAAGCTAATAATAGCGAAGACTCAACTCACAGACCACATGAAGCTCATGAAGAAGGAAGACCAAGTGGGGATGCCTCAGTTCTACTTAGAACAAGTAACGAAAATACTCATGATAACAAATATGGAAACAAAACATGGGGCAGAAACTGAAGGAGGGTCTATCTGGAGACCATTCCACCTGGGGATCCATCCCATGTACAGTCACCTAAGCTAGACACTGACGTGGATGGCTGGAAGTGTTTGCTGTCAAGATCATGATATAGCTGTCTCCTTAGAGATCTGCCAGAGACTGACACATTCAGAGAACAATGCTCATAGCTAACCACTGATATAACCAAGGGTTTCCCAATGGAGAAGGTAAAGAGAAGACCAAAGGAGCAGAAAGTGTTTGTGACCCCATGAGTAAAGCAACAATACCAACCAACCAGAGCTCCCCAGGGTCTAAACCACCAGCCTGGGAGCATATAGGAAGGGACCTATGACTCCAGCTGTATATGTAGGGGAGGATGGCCTTGTCGGGCATAGGTGGGAGAGGAAATACTTGGTACCATGAAAAATGAACACAGAGTTGGGGGTGGAATGTGAGGGTGGGGAGGGGGTAGTGGGGGTAATGGACAGGTGAGGGCACAGCTTCATAGAACCATAAGAAGGGGGGATGCGATAGGACGTTTCTGGGTGGTGGGAGGAAGTGGGGTAAGGGGATAAAATCTGAAATGTAAATATAATATCCAATAAAAAATTAAAAAAAAAATGAAAACGTTCAACAGGATTTTCACTCCCTTGAACTCCCTACAGGCAAAATATACTCTCTCTGGTAAGATGAGAAGAGAAAGTCTGAGCCCTGTGGTGACAGTGCCAGGCACCACAGTCAAGCTGAGGTGAGCCCCGCGCAACCGTCTCGCCAGCGAGAATGTACGCGGGCACCGGGATCCTTCCGCAGCAAGCATTTATTGCGATGAAAGAAGGAAGAGAGAGAGAGCCCCAAGATGGCGCTGCTTTATATACACCCTAGGGTGGCGTGGGCATATCTGATTGTCTCCTTGCTCACAACCCCGTATGAAGCCCCGGGCTGGGCAGTGACTTAGTGCACTTTCACCACTTGCACATGCGCAATTTACTTGTTTACCCACGGGAGTGCCGGATGCCAGCGCCATCTTGTAATGGCAAATGCTGTCACCGCTCGCTGCGGCTCTCTACATCTCCCCCTTTTTGTTTTATTAAATGAGACAGTAAGGTCATCTGGCAAGGCTCTAAGTCATCTCTCTTGTAGAGGAAGGTAGAGGTCTAGTCCCTTATGCAAAATGTTGGGATATTGTAAAGAATTTCCACCCTGGTTGTTGAGTCCATGAGTGTACTTTAATCTACCCATCCCGTTGCCTTTGACAGGGAGAGGATTTGGCAACTTGACCTCTATACAACCAGACATGCCTTCAAGGAATCTATCCCTGAGGAACATCCCCTGTATATCACAGTATACACTCCACTCAGAGACGTGCAGAGAGCGGGGCTTTTGCCTCACCGACCCAGTGCAATGGGATAGAACCCGTGGAGTGCATTGGCTGAGGGCTCAAGCGCTAGCTACTTTCATAGCATAGACAGCCAGACACCAGGGGAGGAACCTTGTTCTGAAGCAGCAAATGCTTGGGCAATCACCGCCTTGTCACACTTCTGTTGAGTTTTGAGTTTGCAGACCAACCATAATATGAACACTAATCCACAGCATAGGGCTGTACCAAACAGGCCTACTCCCACCCATTCTTTAAAGAAGGAAAAGGCCGAAGATCTCTCAACGTTTTCTCGACCTCCAGGGTCCAATTCTGCAGCAAAAACCTAGAAAGGGATGATCCCCCATCTCAGCTCCGCATGTCCCACCGTCAGCAGTGTCAGCCAGAATATAACCGTCAGCAGGAAGGTCTTCATGTCTCTGGGCAGGATCAAGCTGAGATTCCAAGATTCTTTGTGTTAGGCGTTCCAGTAGCCAGAACGAATTATTTTCTTCCTGTTGAAAAACACAAACAGCTCCCCTGGATCTTATTAAAATAGGATCCGGACCTTTCCAGTGTCTGGTCAAAACATCCTTCCATTTGACCATCTCTTTTGGCCTGTCAGGCTCTAAACAATGACGGACAGATGCCGTGTGGCCTTGACTGTCCAGATTTTAAAAATTAAGGGTAAAAAGTGCTATAGAAATGGTGACTCGTGGCACTGAGGGTAGAGCTTCCTCGACTCCCCCCTTTTGTTTTATTAAATAGGACTTAAGAGTGCGATGAGCCTGTTCTATAATGCCTTATCCTTGAGGATTGCATGGTAGACCCGTTAGATGGGTCACCTCCATTTGGCGGCAGAATTGTCCAAACTTCTGAGAAGTGTAAGCTGGTCCATTGTCAGTTTTACGAATTTTAGGCTTTCCCCAGGAACTCCATGCCTCGAGGCAATGTTGAATAACATGGGCCACCTTTTCTCCGACCAATGGGGAAGCAAATATAATTCCAGAACAAGTATCAATGGAAACATGTAAATATTGCAATTTGCCAAAGGATGGGATGTGAGTAGCATCCATTTGCCAAATCTGTAGTGGCCGAATTCCTCGTGGATTAATTCCTACATGAGTCACTGGCAAAAATTGACAACAATTTTGACATTGAGTCACTATATCCCTAGCCTCTTTTCTGGTTATGTCAAATCTCCGACCTAAAGTCTCAGCAGTTACATGAAATCTTTTATGGAAATCTTTGGCCAAGGTCAACTTTGGAGATAGGGCGACAGCTATTAACTTTGTGGCTCAGTCTGCCAGGTCATTTCCATGGGACATTGGTCCCGGTAGACCTGAGTGAGCCCTGATATGTGTAATAAAAACAGGAGATCTCCTATTGACTAGGGTAAATTGAATCTTTTGAAAAACTTCTATAAGTCTACTAGAGGACTTAGTTAATCCAGCAACTTCTAGAACTTTAACTGCATTTACTACATAAAAGGAATCTGAAACAATATTTAAAGGACCTGGGAAGGTTTCAAGAACCTCTAATACTACCAAGCATTCCACAACTTGAGGTGAAGTCTCATGGTATTGTCTGGCTGTGACTTCATTATTAACTACATAGGCACCCACACCTGTTTTTGACCCGTCTGTGTAAACAACCACTCCATCTGGGAGCAGCTTCTGAGATATAATGTGCGGAAACACAATAGCTTGAGTTAAGGCAAATTGTAAAATGGGATGTTTAGGATAGTGATTATCTATTTGACCATTAAAAGAGGTGACCGACACCGCCCAAACATCAGAGGTAGCAGTTAATATTTGAACCTGATGTGCAGTATATGGCACTATTAAAACCTTAGGATCCCTTCCAAAATGGGTAATGGCTGCTTTTAGCTCATGAAGGGCAAGCTGAGTGACTGCATCTGGATACCATTCAATAATCTTTGAAGATTCTACCGGCGCATGGACACGACCTCCCTCCCGGCCTCAAACACCGGAAAGGCTTGTAACATCCTTCTTTTGTCTTCCTTTGAAAGGAAGGAGTCTGAGCAGCACTTGTCCGCATAAGGCCAAGGGGCGCAGGGAAGAGGGAGGGCATGACAGGCCGAGAGGCCATGCGGTTCCCATCCCCCGCCTTCCCTTGCTTGCGACTTTGCAAAGGTGGCCGCTCATCTGGATGGTACCTTTCCTCCTCATAGCGGGCTGCCTCCTCATCTAAGTCTTCTTCCTCGGAGGGACCCAGTTCCCCCATTTCAGAGGTACCAATCCCTAAGGCCTCCAGTTCCTTTACCGGATAAAGAGGTTTCTTTTTCGGGGCCCTCCCTCCCTTCTTAGTCTCTCTCCCAGGGCATCCTTTCCCTCATCTTTTGCTTCCTTGGACTGAGCATCTTTGGAAGGGACTGGTTTTTTGAGCGCGCCTTTCCTTTTCTCTTTATGAGTTGCTAACCTCTTATCCCGCTCTGTTTCTGACATGCTGTCTTGTAACTCCTCTAACACTCCCTGACCTGCCACGATAGTTGAGCAGCATTTCTCATCCTGTAAAACCAAAAGGAAGAGAAAGAGTGCTGCTAGCACAATAGCGGAAAGCTTCTGGAGCTCCTGCCAACTGGGGAGAGGGATGAGATAAATCAAGACCAAACATGCCTCTCAGAGCTTACCTTTGTGCTGCAGTTCTGAAGCCTCTAAGCGAGCAGAGGCTCTCCTCAGCGCCAGCGATGGTGGGTTCCCGGGTTTCGGCAACAGCTGTGCCCAGGGCAATCATCTCCCAGCAAGAACGCACGCGGGCACCAGGATCCTTCTGCAGCAAGCATTTATTACGATGAAAGGAGGAAGAGAGAGAGCCCCAAGATGGCGCTGCTTTATATACACCCTAGGGTGGCATGGACATATCTGATGGGCTGCTTGCTCATAACCCTGTATGACGCCCTGGGCTGGGCAGTGACTTGGCGCGCTTTCACCACTTGCACATGAGCAATTTACTTGTTTACCCATGGAGCGCCGGATGCCAGCGCCATCTTGTAATGGTGAATGCTGTCACCGCTCGCGGCGGCTCTCTACACTGAGAAAAATGCCAGGTTGACCACCAGAAACAGATGAGAACTATGGAGAAGAGGGTTAGGAAATAATAGGCATGACATGACACAAGTGTCTCTGAAGGAAGAACAAACATTGTAAAGAGCAAACAATGGCAGACAGAGCAGAAGACACATAAGTACATGACCAGTCTTATAGGAAAGAACTACAGAGTCTGTGTGGCTTTTAAAGAGGAAAGAACAGCCATGCCTCAAAAGCACAAAGACTGGCTTCTGCCGGCACAGCCTGTTGCTTCTGTCCTTGCTCCTCTTAGCCCACATGTAAGGGCTTCAAGGTATGACTACACTACCTTTTCCAAGAGGGAAAAGGAAGGCAACATGTCTGTCAGGAAGTCAACCAGAGACACATATTTCCAGTACTTCTTATGAACACTCCCTCAGGAGCCTTCACCCAGGCACTGAAAAATCAAAGGATGTTGGGAAATCAGTCTTGTAGCAGTAACACATCCACTTACTTGTCTGGGACCTACCTGAAGAGATAGAAGCCCAAGAGAAAACAAACTGGACCTGTACTCAGAATGGCCCCTACAAGCCTGCCCTGCTGCCTGTGCCCTCAACGGTCCCTTACTCCTACACAACCAGAGCCCTTACTCTGCAGGGCTTTTGTGCAGGGATCTACTACTGTGTTAATTACTATGGGTATGGCTACCACAGTGCAATATGCAACAACAAAAACTTATTGTGCCCTGTACACTATTCAGGTCAAATCAGTGAGTCTAGAGGAGCTGGAGCCTAAGTTCTCTATGAGATTCTTGACCACAGAAGCCCATTAATTAATACTATAATGACACAGGTTTTCAGACTCATGACAAAGAAGTCAATACACCTTCATGTCAGATCCAAATATCATCTCACCCAGAGTTCAGGAACCCCAGAAAAAACCACTCAGCTCTTCACCTGGACCAAAGCTTCCTTTCAGCAAGAAGGGCCCTAGAGACCTTTCTATTAGAAAAACTTGGGAAACACTCACAGCTGAGCTCAGACAGCCTTACACGGCCACTTGGCAACCTTTGATTTGACCAACTTTCTCTGGGACCAAAACATTGGTAACTGAATCACAGTTTTAAAATGTTCATTCAGTCACTTGGTGAACACAAGGAGCCTAAGGTAGATTCTACCAACATCTGGAGAAAACTACCAGGAGCAGGTTGCTGGAGCTGATCATGACTTCATACATTAGAGCTCACTGTTTCTGGGTAAAGGATCTAAAGGAAAGAAATAAAACCCAACCTACTGCTTACCTGAAAGCAGTTTTTGATATTTTAGGGGTTTTTTGTGCCCCATTTATTGGAACATGATGGATCTATTAAAAGAAAGAATTCTGTGGTAACCACCCTGCAGCCACAAATCCAAAAACACTCCCTTCGCCTACTCTAAAAGACCAGAGAGAGGTCTACACAAGTCCTGCCCTGACTACTGTTGGAAACTAACTTGGCCATTTGGCTACTCTCTCTGAATCTCTGTCCTCAGCAGTTACT
>JADRCG010006595.1:2431-16898 GCA_019844195.1 Rhabdomys dilectus
TGTGTGTGTGTGTGTGTGTGTGTGTGTGTGTGTGTGTGTGTATACCAATCTATCCAATTATCTATCATCTATCTATCTATCTATCTATCTATCATTTGCCTACCTACCTTCCTAACTACATATGTACCTACCTACCTACCTACCTACAAACCTTATACTATCTCCGTTTGGCTCACCAATATATACACTTCTAGGTACATTTTTAGGGCAGAAGCACCTCTCTGTTTACCAGATGTTGAATGGCATGGTCTTTTGAGAAATGCTTTTCACTATCTACCAGCAAGCTTTCCTTTCACGAGCCCTGAGATTCTTCAGAGGTCCACCCCTGCACTGTAAAGAACTTAAGTCACAGCTGGTGGAAGAAGACCTCACTAACAACCACCATGAGAGAAGCCTGCCATTGCTTTCCACTTCTCCATTCCTACCAACATTCCTGGGAGCATGTGTTCTGAATCAACCAAGACCCATACCTGCCCTATTCTCCCCACATGGGTATCCCCTAAAGCTGACAGCCAGTTCTCTTCTTGTGGATGCAGACTCTATGGTTTCTGGCCACACTCTATCACCTTTCAGGTCAAGGCACTCAGCCAAGAAGGCCCTCCTAGAATGACCTTCTTCAGGTAGGACACCTGAGTGGTGGAGTCAGAGAGCTCAGGAGACAGGGGAAGTTGAACAGAGGCCACATGGGTGGGGTGGTGAACCAACCTTCTCCATTGGCACTAGTCCCAACACTGGCTTCCCACATAGCAGCAGGAGGCTCTGCACTGGACACATGGCAATGGGTGGTCTGCTCTGTGCATCCTCCAGGCTTTCAGTTTCCCTGGACTGAGCCCAGAGTGTGGTGGGAGATGAAAATAAAGGGCCCCATGAAAACCTTGGTCTAACTACCCAGGCACACAGGTTGGTATCTCAGGTATCCACCAATACGAGTTCTGGTAGATGCTGCCCCCAAAAGTCATCCAATCATCTGTTGACCACAAAGGCCTAGAAGGGCTTGCCACCCACTTCCAGAATCTGACCTGGAGGCCACCTAGCATGATGAGCTGAAAACAAGGATGTATCTAAGCAGGAAATAAATACTCCACCTCAACCTGCCCCCTTAACAATCAGGCCATGGCATTAGGTCCCAATTCTAAGCACCTACTAACTAAGCATCTCCAGGCAACTGACCAGGGAACCAGACAACCATTATGAGCTAATTCCAGCTCCCTCACAATCTCTCTCTTCTCTTTAACCCTCTACTACCCCGTTCAGCTGGGCAGTGAACAGGGTCTGGTGGGATCACCTTAAAGTGGGAATGGGGAAGCATGTGAATGCAAAGGGCTTGTCTATAGTATGATTAAACCTTAATTTTTATTTTTTTCACACAGTGGTTATATACACAAAAATGCAGGATATGGGGAAAGGGATGACACAGAAGCACAGGTGTTCAGGGGGAATACACATATCTTACAGAACAGAGTGTCAGCTGGGTGAATGTTCAGGAGACAGATCCCTATGACTCCACCTATGATTTACTTGGTTTTATCTAAGTTGGTACCATCCAAAAAGGCTGCCTATTTACAAAGTCTATGACTAAGACTTGGCAACTTTCCACCAAAGCTGCTTCTTTACAGTCGCTGATAATCATCTGTTTCTGGGCTTTTCCACAGAGACCCAAGACCTTGTGTTAGCAGGCTTGTGTGTCACGCCTATTGAAGATTTTAGGCCTATGGCTGATTTTAGGCCTTCAGTGTGTAAGCAGGGCTGCCCCTGACATCTCCTCCTTTCTTCTAGTATAGAAGGGCATTGGTGATTCTAATCTTGTGAAGGGTGTAAAGAAAATTTAGTTAATAGGGGTGTTTGTGAGGCATGGGCAGAAGAGAAGGTCTGGTGGATCTTTAGTTGCTAGGGGACCTGAAGTCCCCTAGTGTAGAGGATGGAGTTCTGAAACACCCCTTTGACACAGGGGCTAGTTATGAGAGCCTTTTCTATAGACTTTGATTTCCCAGGGCCCCTTTTGCAGAAATTGAAGGTCTAAAATCCATTTGGTGGGTGGAGGTAGACACTAGGACCACAATCCTACTGGGAAGAAAGACATTGAATGTTAGATGTTCTTTTATGCGGAATGAGTGGTATAAGGTTCCCTTGATCCGACAGCCCTTTAAGGAGAAAAGACTCAAAGCAACTCGGTAGGAATAGGAATATATAAGGACCATGTAAGGTGAAATATGTGCTCAAGGCCTCACTTGGTAAATGGGGTCTAGGGCAATGCTAGTCCTGGGAGAGTTCTGCCATTCTGTTTAATGTAGTGAGAAGCAGTAAGTTAACACTGGGAGAAGTGAACCCCATGTAAGAAAGGAAAACCCTGAGGCCCTATTCACAGAATCTCCTTCAGACAGTGTGAAGGTGCCATATATAATTCTGCCAGAGGTAAAGGTCCCGGGTACCTTATACAGTGGAGAAAGTTTCCAGCAGTGATAATAAGTTTCCAGTTCTTATTCAGAGTTTTGTATCTTTATAGTGTGTGTTCATTCTGGGAGAAACCAGGCAGCAACTTATTTCTTTTCCCCAATGGTTTGGATGACTGTTGCTGGCTCGGTTATTTCTAGTTTGCTCCATTATCCAGACTGAGGCAGGAATGTTGACATTAATACATTTCTATGGACTTGCCAGGCATCAGATGGCACAGGTTCTATGCTCTGATTATAAACTTGGACTATTGGACCTTGAACCAGAGTAAACTAGGCTCCCTTGTTATTGGAGACCTGTCTGCTCCTGACAGCTTCCTGTCTTGGATTCTAAGAAGAAATTGAGCATCTGTGGAGTTGCTCCAGTTGTGGTGAGACAGCCACTGGGCAAGAATTACCTCTCTCCACCTACAGACAATTGGCTGTCCAGAAAAGGACACACTTGCAGAATAGTCGACTGATTCTATCTGCCAAGACAGAGTCATCAGCCCTTAGTAATTCTGCATTTCGAGGTCTGTCAGATGATCCTGGGCCAGAAGACTGGAGACCAGATGCTCCAACGTTTTGAAATAAGGGACTGTCCATGTGTTCAGTGGTCTATTTAAATTGTCTGAGTCTTGGAAGCCACGCTTTGTGCTTCCCATATCTTCAGTTAACTGAGCCATTCTGGATTTCTGATGGGGTTGAAGATTTATAGTCTCACAGCCAACCCAGGCTATTTACTTTCAGAGGATGGTTTTCAGATGCTGTTCATTGTAAAGACAGGACATAAGCCGGGTTCAGAACCAAGTGTTTTAGTTGAGAGAGATGGCAGAGGTTCTATTTAGTTAACAAAAATAATGGACTGGGTATCAGGTCTGTCTTGTGCTTTAACAATTACAACATGATAATATAGTTTGTGTTCAATTTATATCTGAGAGAAAAGAGTCTTTTAATTGGACAGAATGGGGGAAGTGCTGTGGATAGCCCCAGCCTTTTGTTTTCATGGTATTTCCACTCCTGGGAGGGGCTGCAAAGGAGGAGAGAATCTTGTGAACCTTCTGTCCAATTGAATTTGTAAAATAAAAACTAGAGCCAGTGATTGGGCAGTAGAAGGGGAGGTGGAGAAAAAGGCTCAGGGGAGGAGTCGGAAGAGGAGGAGTCAGAAGAGGAAGTTCCTGGGAGAGAGGCTACATAGGCGACAGAGAGCTGGAGGAGTGGGAGGAGCCATTGGGGCCGTTTGTGCAAAGATAAAAGGAGGAGAAGAATGTGGCTTAGAAAATCACAAGTTGTAAGGGATCTCATAGCTTGGGATTAAAGTAGTGAATGGTAAATCTGCCCAATCTAGGCTTGCAGTTTATAATCATAAATATTGAGTTGTGTTTTCCTTGACCGGACTTGTTTGGGTCGGAGATTGACCACAACATACACACATTGGAGGTCATTCAAACACATAAAAGAATGGTTGAGGATACTAGGCAGGATACATTATTATTCAAAAGGTTATTATTATTCAAATTATTATTAAAAATCATTATTTATTATTCAAAATGTCACTTTTGGAATAGTGTTTGAGCTTCCTTAGGTCAAAGACAGTGGATCACATTGCCCCTTGCAGAGGTAGAAAAGATCCAAGGCCACATTGTTTGTGAAGGGAAGGGTAGAGGCCAAGGTCTCTCAAGGACTTCAAAAAACGAGTGTGTGTGAAGTAAGTGGGCAACAGAGGGGTTCTGAGAACCTCTTCTTAGACTGGGAAGTTCTAAGATCACCTTCAACAAAGGAGAAATCCCGAATGTCTTGGTTCATAAAGTGGAGGTCCCCAGTCATATTTTGCAGGACAGAAATACCCAGTTCACCCATGGGCACCAGGGAAGGTTCTAGGTTAAATTAGGTACTGGAGAAATATTCTGACTATGCCTCACTAGCTACCAAATATTTTCCCCATATGCTTATGTGTGAAAACTTGGAAAGTCCAGGCAATTATCACAACAGTCTTCCAACAAGATAAGTAATTACACAAGCATTGATGTTTCTTCAAGGCTGTGTTCAATTGCCCTCATCTGTGAATAAATGATAGGAATGGTGCATTTTTGATGACGTACTTTGAGGCACAGAGTATGAAATTAGATTACAGCTTCCTCTTCTCGATCATATGATTTAAAAGCAAAGAAATTTGAGGTGCTATTGTTTGCAAATGTGTTGTAAAACCATCTTGAACAGTCGGCTTAGCTTTAAAGAAAATTTAGTTAATAGGGGTTTTTGTGAAGCATGGGAAGGAGAAGGTCTGGTGTTTCTTCAGTTTCACAGGTGGACCTGAAGTCCCCTAGTGTAGAGGATGGAGGTCTGAACCACCCCTTTGACACTGGGTCTAGTTATGAGAACCCTGTCAATAGACTTTGATTGCCCAGGGCCCTTTTTGCAGAAATTGAAGGTCTTAAATCCATTTGGTGTTTGGAGATATACAAAAGAGCCACAGTCCTACTGAGAAGAAAGACAGGGAATGTTAGATGCTTTTTTATGTAGAATGAGTGGTATAAGGCTCCCTTGATCTGACAGCCCTAAAAGGAGAAAAGACTCAAAGCAACTTTGTAGGAATAGGAATATATAATGACCACATGAGACATAATAGGTGTTCAAGGCCCTACTAGGCAAATGAGGTCTAAGGCAACTCTAGTCCTAGGAGCGTTGTGCCATTCTGTTCAATGTAGTGAGAAGGAGTCAGTTCACACTGGCAAAAGTGAGCCCTTTCCTAAGAAAGGAAAACCCTGAGGCCCTATTGACAGAATCTCCTTCAGACAGTGTGATGGAGCCATATACAATTCTGTCAAAGGTAAAAGGTCCTGGGTACCTTATACAGTGGAGAAAGTTTCCAGCAGTGATGATAAGTTTCCAGTTCTTATTCAGTGTTTTGTATCTTTATAGTGTGTGTTCATTCTGCAGCATCTTATTTTTCCCATGGTTTGGATGACTGCTGCTGGCTGGGTCATTTCTAATTTGTTCCGCTGTCCAGATCTAGGCAGAAAAGTTATTACGTATCTATGGACTTGCCTGGCCCCAGGTGGCACAGGTTCCAACCTCTGATTTTAAACTTGAACTATTGGACCTCAAACCAGAGTGAACTAGGGACCCTTGTTTAAAAAAAAGAGTCACTTTTGAAACTATGCCTGATCAGTTAGGTAGAAAACCTACTTTGGCCACATGTGGAAAACCCTGGGACTCATTTTGTGAAGAGAATATGTTGGGAGGATAGAGAAGACCAGGAAGGTCCACTAATCTCTCAGGCCAAATGTAACCTCAGGAATTGAAAGGAGGTGCAGAAAATACTTTATCAGGAGCAAATGTCCTCACAGTCAAGAAAACCCATGTGATGTGAGAGGCTGAGGTGAGTTTCCCAGCAATCAGAGAATGTTTTCTTACTAATTGGTTGGTAATCTTGGCTCTGTCTTCTCCACCAGCTGTTCAGCAGCAGCACAGGCCTGGGCAACAGAGACGGACCTGCTCCATTTCAAGTGTCAATCATAAAGATAAAAGTGTGATCAGGGCTCAGATTGTTACTGTGAGGTCTAAGAACATCATTTTACATCCCAGGATATCCATTCAGAGTGGTGTGACATCCCTTCTGTCACTTGGGGTTGACTTGTCACCAGGTCAGAAGGGAAACATTACGACCTCCTAGAGAAATAGAACTGAGGATTCTATGACTAGAAGTGGATTCTCTGAAGAAACCATTGTCAGGGGATGTTTGCTCAAAGCATTATGGGAAATTTTATACTCTGACATCTCTCCTGTTAAAAGGACATCAGGACCTCCCTTCTTTTCTGGGTCACTCACTCCTTCTACCTTTGATTAAGGAGACATCATATTTTCTCACTGAAGCAAAGGGAGGCTCAGATCATTTCAGTCCAAATGAGGCTTAAACATTCATTTAGGTTGAGGAATCCCATGCAACTTCCTGAACATCTATGTGAGTTTTTATGTCAGTGGCTTCTCTGTCAGCCACATAATCAGAAGAATTCGTATTAAGTCCCTTTCAAATTTAAGGGTGTCTAGAGTTCCCTTATTCCAAGAAGACAGAACATGTGCTTCTTCATTGACAGAGTTTGTATGTCAAAGATTCTTCACATCATCATTACTGAACCTACAGTTTTTCTTGAGCTGAAGAAGAAATTTGAGAAACATTAGTCCACAAATTTCTGATATTGTGAACTGAACCTCAGATATTTTTCCTATTCTTTTCCAGATTTTTCCTTCAGCTCAAGTAAAACTCTAAGTTCAATAATTGTGCAATGAAAAATCTTTGATATACACACTCCGCCAAGTAAAAACATTCTCTCTTCTTTAAATAAGGGAAATCCAGAGACTCTTAATTTTGAAAGGGACTTAAAACAAATTTGTCTGATTATGGAGCCTACAGAGAAGTCACTGACATGAAAACTCACAGAGATGTTCAGAAAGTTGTTTGGGATTCCTCAAACTAAGTAAATGTTTAAGCCTTCGGTCACACTGGAATGATATAAGGCTTCCTTTTCTTCAGGGAGAAAATATTATGTCTCCTTAATCAAAGGTAGGAGGAGTGAGTACCCCAGGAAGGAAAGGAGATCCTGATGTCCTTGTAACAGGAGAGATGATCAGAGAATAAAAATTTCAATAATATTTTAAGCAAAAAAAATTGCTTACCTTACCTCATGAGGTCTTAGCATTGCCTCACCTTCTAACTGTTCTTCACAGTCTAGGATATCCATGTCTTTAGCTGAAGCAGCAGGAGCACAAATATACTTACCATGATTCATGATCTTCATGGGTGTGTGTCCTCAGCATGATTACCTCCTGAGAATTATGTTCAACCAACCAGAACTATGATAGTCTGATGATTTCACAACATGTCATGTGACTTTACTCAAGGAAGTGGGATAAGGTTCCAGGATTTGCTTCCTCCTCTTGATTTCTGTGACTTTTGACCAAGGGGAGCTATGCTCCTTGGTCAGAGGTAAAATATCCCACAGGCCCCTGAGCAGAAGTGATTGTTATGAAAGCCAATTGGGTCAAAGGGGTAACTTTTAAGGCCTCAGTCATCAGAAAAAGAAAAATACCAAAATTTTGGAAACGTGAAAGGACCTCAACCCTGTTGGACAGTAGGGGAGAATCCCTGTCTACCTTCTGTAGAGGAGGTTGGCCCAGGCAATCCAGGCCTCCACGTCTTCAGAGATCTCTAGAAAATTCTTATCTCTGAGGACTCCACTGCTGACTTGGCAGTGATCTGAGGTTTCTTCTGACAACTTGGGTCAAAGTCCCTGGATCTGTTTCCTATTTAAGCTTAAAATAAGTTGCACATGTGTGGTTGTGGAGGACGGTTACCTTTCTGGTGAGCAGATTAGAGATAGATGGGCTTGGATCCAGTTCGAGTTTATCATTCTGTGGCCACAGGACTTGAATCCAGAGTTCTATGAGGTTTTTCTGGGTGGTCAAAGGTGTATTTATTTCCTGACCAATAAAGTCTGAGAAAGAATCTCTGGTTTCTCTTAGTTGAATGGTAGACCTGAGTCAGCCATGAACAAAGAGAGAATCTCCTGTGCATTTTTGATGAAAAGGATTCAGTCTGAAGCATGTTACAGGCTAGCCTGAATGTTTGAGACACACTCCTCAGTCACAAAGACAGTTCTATAGCTTGGTTTATCTGAGGGTCATGTCTCAGACCACTCTAGTGCATATAGAGGAAGAATAAAATGTTTTTATTCTCAAGGTCACTTGATCTCTTTGTTATACCCTTAATGTCAGGTTCTGATATGATTATATATAATAAGACTAAGGCCCTCTTCAGAAGATATTATGAAAGTGTATCAGCCCCCTTAATGTTGTAGGTTAGTTTACTTCTGAGGGGTCAAGACATGATGGAATTATTAGCTGGAGGCATAAATTGCCCTGAATCTAGATGGGTTTATCTGAGGTCCCATTGTGACTTCACCAATTCTATTTCATGCTGATAGTAGAGGGGCTATATCTGTGGTTTTCTTAAGATGTTGTCAAGGTCTGAATTCCTCTGCTTATTATGTTATAGGTCTCAGGACCTCTTTCATCATTAAGGGCCTTTGTGATACCTTATTTCTTAAGAGTTAACTCTGAGGTCAATTTAGGCAATTAATGAATGTCTGAGGTTTCAGGTTCTCAAAGGTATTATATGTTAATGCTTCCTTGAACATTGTGGAGTTATTGACACATTTGATGTTGAGGGTGAACATCTGAAAACCCCTTGAGTTATTGGTGAAAGGTTTGGAGCACATTGGTTCTAGACAGTTAAGGTTAAGGTTATTTAGGCCATAGGGGAAGATCTGAGGATCCTTGGTTCAGAGTGGACAAATCAGAAGTCCCCTTTATCCATACAGAAATTTGGAAGCTCAGTGGATCTTAAGCTGTAGGTTTGAAGGCTATTTGAGTATGACTGGAGTCATTTGCCTTCCTGGTTAATGACGGATTATGTCATTAACCTCAGTTTTTTCCTGAGGACCCCTTGAGCCCTTAAGAATGATTTGAGCTTCACTTCAGAGATTGGAGAAAGTGTGGGTCTTCCTGGTTTTGTGTCAGAGACACAATTTGGAGGACCCATGGACAGAATGAGAATGTTAACATATCCTAAATCTATTAAGAATATCAATCTTTAGAGGCAAAAGTCTCATACCATGTCAGAGAAAGCAGAAATTTTAAACACTCTTGTAACAGGAGAAGATCGAGAATCAGTTGGAGAGTAGAGAAGGTCTGAACATTTCTTTATCCAGTCTTCATGAAAACCTAGAACATACATGTCATGCAGGCCTGGCAGCAGCAAAATCCATCTCTAACACACTAAGGGGTAGTTCCCAGGTAGGTCTCATGATAAATCAGCTGCCTACTTTAGAACATGGAATGGCTTTCATGTTTCTGCTGACCAATTTTAATATATATATCCTGGGTTCATGACTTTGTAGACTACTCTTAGACATTAGGACTTCAGACATCAGGATCCTGTTCTTTGGACAGAGGTCATGAGGTTAGAAAATCAGAGTAAGATGCACTCAGTGCAACTTAGATAGAGGGAGTTTGTGGATTTTTTTCACTGATTAGGTCAGATTGTCGGGCCTTGGATGAGGTAACTCCATTTAACCTGTGACCTTCAGTCATGTAGCAAACAGGTAGAGGGTGTGATTAGCTAGTCTCTACCTCCAGAGATTAAAATATTAATGAGTTATCTAAAGGTCAGGAGGCATAGCTAATTAAGTTATTTCTGGCACTTATCCCCTCCCTGTAAAAAGCCAGGCCCCCTGACTTTTTGAGGGGATCACACACCATCTACACCCATTCATCACACCATGAACAATAAAAGCTTTGGAAAACTGGACTCCACTTGTCGCCTGTGCCTTCCTGCGCCTGCCACCAGATTCAAGCCTTTAGAGCCTTGAACTTCAACCGCCAACCCACGGAGGCTGGGTGAATGTGGGACCTTATGCTGGCAGTGTGGGAAGACTGCCCAGGCCCAGGACCCCGCTGCCAGACCACCATTGGACCCTCCCCCGTGACAGTTTTTTCCCACAGCTGGTACCACCAATGTGGAACACGAACACCCACCAGACGGGCTGAGTCGGCTAAGCAACTATACTTCCTGCTACCCATGGTGCCAGGGTTTTTCCATTCCTCTCTCAGTGCAGTTCCTGCACATTCCCACCTCCATCCTGCTGGTGTCCCAAGACCCCAGATGGCCTCTAATCTTGGCACATAGACATGTCGCCATGCGCCCCCACAGTCTCCATCATGCTGGACACCTCCCCCATGGGGGCTGGGGCCCAGAGCTGAGATTCTCACTAAGAGTCCTGCACCTGCTCCTGCTAAAATCAAGCTGAGTTTGATCCCTGCCCAAGTGTGATCCCCACTGAGTCTGTTTGGCGCAGTGTGAGCATGCCTGCTTAACCTCTGCTCCTCTGTGGTAGACAGACCATAATGTGCTTGTTCCCAAACAATTTAATGCTCCATATCCAGCCTTTACAGACATCTCCCTGCCAGAGATGCTGCTTCCGTGCTGTGATTTTCCTACAAGTATTTCCACAGATCCAACAGAGTCCACGCCATCCTCTGGAACCTGCCTGAGATGCCAAGCTGCTTTCTCCCTGACACCTCATCTGACTGCAGACTCCAGAGACACACTGTGACCCAGAGAGAATGCTACCTCCTGGAACCTGCCAAGCTGCCTTCTTCCAGCCACCTCGTCTGACTGAAGACCCCAGAGACATGTTGAGATCCAGAGATACACACCAAAACCCAGAGACACTCACTACAGAAGACAGATCCAGACCTTCCAGCTACAAATGAACTCTTTTTGCCAAAGTCACATAGCTAAATTTACATGTTAGTGAGGAAAACGTAATGTCTATTTAGATTAATCAGATGTCATTACCCTCAAACTGTACAACATATATTGAATTGTTTCAATGACCCTGTGCCTTCCGAACCCTACCCTCAATTCCCATTACCCTTGGCTTAGTTATGCTACACCCTCCGGCCTGCATAGTCTTTTCTTTTGACTCCCTATCCAAAATTTTCACTAAAAGAGTGTGAGATGTTGGGCTGTGAAGAGATGGTTTGGTCTCCCCAGCAGAGCTCTATATTTGAGGTGGCCAGGGACCCAACAGGACATTGTCTGTCAGGGACTGCATATATCTCTCCATGCTCCTGGATTCCAGACTATTCCATGTGGTCCACATCTCTCATTAACCTACACCTTACAGACTACAGATGACAGAGAGTTGCCCCTCCTTTTATGAAAGAAAAGAGAGTGGGATGTCATGGTGTGGACAGGTATCCTGGTTCTTGGGTTGTGAGTGTGTAGCCACACCCCCAGAATACAGGTTCTAGACACGAGGTCTAATCTCCATTCAACCTGCACCCTTCCATCATATAGGGGGTGATTAATACTAATGAGTTATGTAAAGACCTAGGGGGCATAGCTAATGAAGTTATTCCTTCCTCTTTTCCCCCTCCCTATAAAAGCCAGGCTCCCCTGGCTTTTGGGGAAAGCGCAAACAATCTACACCCTTTCACCACATCATGAATAATAAGAGCTTTGAAAACTAGACTCCACCTGTCTCCTGCGCCTGCTGCCAGGTTCGAAGCCTTTGAAACCCTGAACCTTCCTGATGCTGCCATCGGCCTGTCTGCAGCAGCTCTGTGAATGTGAGACCCTCTGCCGGAGTTGTGGAAAGCTCACCTGAGACCTTGCCACCTGCATTCACAACTTTGTCCCAACTGCTGGACTCCCTTCCACAATTTTTTTCCACAAGGCATCAGAACCAGGATGCTTTCAAGGGAACCGGCCTGGAAGGTTCCCTGGTAACCTGGGTTATTTTGGACACCCTTGAAACTACAGCATACTCTGGCTGTTTCTACTCACTTTGACCCCAAGCCAAGACACTGCCTAGGCTTCTTGCCCCCTTGGAGTCCACAGTGATATTACTTGCATAGTAGGGTGGGGGAACATCCCAGACCAGTGAAAAGTTTCAGGGACTTGAATGATTTTCTGACAGGCCTGGGTTCACTACCCTCATCTGAAGCACACACCTTGGATAGAGCCTTTTCTAAAACAAAAGGAAAGCTACAAGTAACAACTGAAGTCCTAGGAGGTGTAAGAGGTAGGGATAAGACTGGCAGGGAGAATAAAAACTGCTTAAAGATATCTGGCCACAAAAGCTACCTATGAGTAGATGTTAAGACTGCTCAGAGAAGCAGGATAGCCTGTTCTCACTCCCTGATTCTGTGGGTTAGTAAGAATGTGACATGGAGATTGGGAGGGCATCCTGTAAAGCAGCTGTTGGGCAGAATCACACGAAAGCAAGGGGGTCCGTTATCACTCTGATGAAGAGGGATGGGCAGGAGAAGTTGCTCACAAGAACCCAGATGCAGCCTGGCTGCAGATGCCTGTGTAAAGAGGTCCCGTGACTCTGTGCCACCTAAGATGTCCTATTGCACTGTACTCAGGACCTGTGAGGCTTTGCTTCCCAAGTCAGAGTAGCCAAACCTTGTGTAGCCTACACTGTCCTCTGCTCAGCTGTATCCTGCTTGCTCACAGAACTCTCCTGGGCTTAGAAGCCCTCAGGAGCCCCTAATCCCACCTGTGCAGACAGAATAGAGTGGCTCCCCATCAGGTCTACCGCTGTGTTCAGAACATCACAGGGATGAGAAGGAGGAATCCTCAAAACAATTCCACTTGACAGCAATAAGGCATCAAGAATGCCAACTGCCAGGCTGTCCCTCTGCCGTTTCGTAGGAAAAAATGCCAACCAGATGCCACCAGTTTCCAACAACAGGGCCAAGTACTTGGGTTTCCACTTGCCAGTGATAGGTGTCCATGCAGGATACTGAGAATGTCTAAGCTATGATTTTGTTTGTTGTTGCATGGTGTGTATGTGCTCAAATGTGAGCATGCTCCTCCACATCTGTATGTTCATGCTCTCTCCTGCTTATAATGTTCGGGAATATGGATATGGGTGCATAAGTGTCAGGAACAGGAGGTTGTACACGGTGGTTTCAAGGGTCACCCATCTCAGGTACTCCTCAGTTGCAGAGCCACTGCCAGTTATTGAAGGATCCTGCAGGAAAACTGGAAGCACTAAGAGTCATGAGAAGGTACTTGCAAAAAGGTACTGTGGGAGCCCTTCCTAAACCCCTTGCCAATCTGAACCCTAGTGGTGGAGCCTCAGAAACTAACTTACCTTCTATTCAGTGCCCAGCCAAAACACTAGGACTGGGCCCGGCCCAGAAATTGATCCAGCATCTGGCTGCCTGAACCTGTCCAAACGAGTGTCGCCTAAAGCTGACAGCCAGTTTTCTTCTTGGGGATGCAGGCTACTGTGTCCCTGGGCACACTCTCTCAACTTGCCAAGTCAAGGCTCCCAACCAAGAAGGCCATCCAAGGATGACCCTTTGCTGGTCGGACACCCAGATGGCAGAATCAGAGGCTCAGAGAGCAGGGGAAGTTGAACAAGGTCCCCACATGATGGGGCTGGAGAACCAACTTTCTCCAATGGTACTAGACCCAACACTGGCTTCTCACATAGCAGCAGGATGCTCTGCACTGGACACAAGGCAGTGGGTGGGCTGTGCTGTGTGTCCCTGACATCTTCAGTTTCTCTGACTTGAGCTAAGAGTAAGTTGGAGGATAAAAATGGTGGCTCCCCAAAGACCATGGTCTACTTACCTGGGCATACAGGTTGGTATCTCAGGAACCCCTCAATATGAGTTCAGGTGGATGCTTCCTACTAACGTCATTTAGATTTGTTTACCTCAGAGGCCTAGAGGGACTGGCTGCCCACTTTCACAATCTCTTGTTCCAGCCACCTAGCACCCTGAGCTGAGGACCATGACATATCAAAAGAAGAAATGAAAATTCCATTCCAACCTGCCCCCTTGACAACCAGGCTCTGGTCTTGGGCCTTCAATTCTAAGCACCTACTAAGTAAGCATCTCCAGGCAACTGATTAGGAAACCAGGCAACCTTTATTAGATAATTCCAGCTCCCTCACAATCTCTCTCCTCTCTCTAACCCTCCATCCCACCTCCACCACACCCAAGCCCTTCACCAATAGACCATGCAGCACTCTGGGGAAAATTTGCTCTTTTTTGTTCTTCCAAAGTCCCCAAGTCATGCTCACAATGGATCTTTCTTTCTGTATCCTAGCACACACCCACCAACCTACCTGTGCAGAGGCTAGGCCCATATGAAACTCAGAGCTCTCTGAAGTGATTCAAGTGGACTCAAGATGACAGGTGCCTAGATACAAAGTAAAATGAGCATTTATCACTTATCCCACCAGGATCCCTGCAGCAAATTCCCTCCCTTCACCAACTCCTCCTAGACCAATTCACACCAAGGTTCTCTAAGGGTTCCCATTGGAAATTCTCAAGGTGTATTCAAATTTTCTCTACAAGTACTCACTACCACAGCAGGATAATAACTGTCTGGCTATGGAACTGTCTATCTATCTATCTATCTATCTATCTATCTATCTATCTATCTATCT
>JADRCG010006599.1:3112-16882 GCA_019844195.1 Rhabdomys dilectus
CTCTCTCTCTCTCTCTCTCTCTCTCTCTCTCTCTCTCTCTCTCCCTCTCTCTCTCTCCCTCTCTCTCTCTCCCTCTCTCTCTCTCACTCATAGAATATTCCCATTATATATACCAATACTTTCACACTGTTCTTGGCACTTCAATAAATAAATATGAATCAAATAAATAAAAGAGAAAATTAAGGGCCTAAGAAATTCTTGCATAAAATAAAATAAATTTGTGGTCACACACAAAATATTGATTTAAAATAATAAATTTTGGAGCAATAAAAATCAATATTTGAATTAATCAAAGTGCAAAAGAGAAGAAAGAAGTTTTAGTTATATGAGGTTTTTGCCTTATAACCAGTAAAGTTAACCATTTTAAGAAAAAAAAATCCAGTAAATGCCCACTAGCATGCATCATAAAATCAAGGTCTATGTTTAATTTAAATTTTCTTAAATTAAAATGTAGTTTGTTTTGTATAGATTCTACATGTGAATAAAATGAATGTTTGTTGTTAATGTGCTTTTACTCAGAGTAAGTTTGCATGTACTGATGACATATGCTCTGATGCTTTGATCTATGCGTTCATGGTAGAACTATTATTTCAAGCTAGCTAATATGTCTATCACATCAATTAATTTATGTTGATGTGTGGTTAGGCCACTAAAATTTTTCCTTTAACTGTATAAATTTATTCATTCATTCACTTTTGCCTCTAACTCATAGACATCAACCTGACTCATGGGTGCTGCAATTAAAGGCATGATTTCAGATGCTTACAAAACTATCTAAATAAGACAGTACCATACACAACAGGAAGTTCAAGGGCTTGGTTCTACAGGTTGCTACTACTAAATCCATCTTTGGGAAGAAATATATGAACACATTTGAGCCCCAAAGGCAATAACTTATGAACAGAGCTGGTTTTGATCACATTTAAATGAATGAATGAGATTAACAACTCAAAAGTTTTTAATGCCTTGAAGCTCCAACAACTGGTCCATATACACATGCACATACACATACACATGTACATTCACATACACATACACACACATACACATACATGTATGTGTGTGTTTACATGTATATATGCATAATCGACATGAACACCTGTGACATATAACAGTACTAGGGGTGAAACCCCACTGAAAACTTCTTAGTTACTTCTGAGGCTTCCCCTAGTAGTATTTGAAATGACAATATGCTAGAAGGCAAGACCTGCTTACATAATTACTGGTCACTTAGCTCAGTGGTGACACCACTGGACATCTGTTGCCCTCAAGATGTAGGGCAAATTTCTGACTCTTTGAAATGATGTTCTTATGTTTGTGGAAGAGGTGTTTTAATGGACATAAGAACCAAGCGTTTCTTCAGGATATCCCAAGGAATGAAAAGTGGGTCCTTTTTAATTTAAAAAAAGCATTTCCACTTTCCGTGAGTCATTTTTGATACTTACAGTGAAGCCAACAGTGTAAAATATCTCTGCTAGTTCTAACACTTGTTAATTATTCTGTTTTTACTTTTCATCAGACTCATTCTCATGATAATTCACCGTGGTATAATTTGCATTTCTCTGATTAAGAAGGTAGTTGACATTTTTGTGAAGTACACTTTCAATATTCTTGTTTGTTCCCTTGTTTTGTTTTTGCCTATGAAAATTGAATTCCTTAGCATTGTTTACTGCTTATTGGAAATTTATTTACTTTGTGGGTATGTATCCTTTTTATATATGTCTTACACCATACTGTAAATATTAAAATCTCTTGTTATATGTTTAGTAGAATTTGGAAGGTTTTGCCACCACTTGGCATGCTTTCTCTTGACTCACTTTATAATTCATAGCACTCTTGGTGCGTGCCAGGGCCGGAGAACATTTACACATTTTGTTACACAGGCATGCAATGATTTTCCACATTTGTCAGGTGGGTCAAACCAATTAGTTCCTGTTTTCATATTCTTGTAGACTCACTGGATATTGTCTTCATGTTCTGTTAATTATATGATGTCTAAAACATTCCAAATATTCAGAGCGATATCTAAATGTATTTAGATTTATTGAGATTTTGTCATGTTATTTTTTCATGTTTGTTTTATTACAAGCTTCCTTTATTCCCTCCCTCCCTCCCCCCCTCCCTCCCAGCTTCCTTCCTTCCTTTCTTCCTTCCTTCTTTCCTTCCTTCTTTCCTTCCTTCCTTCCTTTCTTTCTTTTATCTTTCCTTCTTTCTTCCTTTCTTTTTTCCTTTCTTCCTTGCTTTCTTTTTTCTTTTCTTTCTTTCTTTTTTGACCTGTTCATCATTCAATAATGAGTTGTTTAATCTACATGAGTTTGTGTCATTACCAAAATTTCATTTGCTGCTAATTTTAAGCTTCATTGCCTATGGTCAGATAGGATATATGGAGCTAATTCAGGTTTTTTTGGTCTTAAGATTGAGTTTATGTCCCAGCATGTGGTTTATTTTAGTGATGTTTCTGTCCATGGGCTATTGTGTAGAATCTATAGTCTTTTTTATTTGGTAGATTATTCTGTGTATATTTGTTAGGTATATTTACTGTCATTATTTCTGATCTTTCACTGCTTTTTTGTCTAGAATATCTGTATATTAAAAAAATACAGTATTGAAATTTCCTAATATTACTGAAGTAAAATTAAGCTCTATCTTTAACTTTAATATGAAATACTAGACTATTTGTAAAATTGGGTGCATGAGAGTTTGAGACGTATGTATTTTAGATTTCAGTGTCTTCTTGATTAGCTATTTCTTTCTTTAGTATCCCTTTTCACTTCTGACTAACTGTAGTCAATTTCCAAAGTCTATTGTGTCAGACATTAGACTAACAATATCTGCTTGTTCCATGGTCCAATGTGCTTCAAATATTTTTTCTATCCTTTTGCTTTTAGGTAGTAACTGGAGATTTGACTGGGTACACACTGTCTTGGCCTTTGATATTGTTTCTGTGATATTACCTTGGATGTAGACTTCTTTTCTTAAGTGTATATTTTCTGTGCGATTCTAGGTGGCTCCAGGTTGAGCAAGTACAGGAATGATGTGACCAAAACTAGGCTTGGAATTTGGATATAGCACAGGTAAGTTTGTTCTGACAACCAATATTTTAAAAGGATGATAAACATCACATATACTAAATATGGGATGTATTTTAATAAATGCAAATCTTCTGAAAGATTGAGCAATATCAACAAAAATTGTAACAACAAAAAATAACATATGAACAAACAAAAAGTACTATCAATCAAACACACAAAAAAAGATAACCAGTGGATACCAAGACCAAGACTTATATAAGACAGAAAACATGAGAAGGAGATGCGAATAACAAGATAAGCAAATAGATACATGGAACAAAATCAATTTTCCAAAAGCCAGAGGTGAACTTCCCAGTAAACATGTGTTATTTTAAACTACAAAGAAAAAAATCAAATATTACTCTATTCCATACTGAGTTTTTGAAAAGCATGATTGGGCCATTTCTATTTCAATATGTGAATCATGAAGTACTGAAATTTACAGTAATAACAATGGAATATTTTCATAATCTTAGGAAGAAAAAAATAATTTTTACACAGATATTTAAAAGTGCTAAATGCAAAGATAATCACAGATAGAATGAGCCGAATTAAACTAAGAGCCTTCATTGAGCAAAATATACCATTTGTGAGTATTAAAAAGACAAGACGCAGGATATGCCAAGATATCCTTATCACATCTATCTTATACACAATTAGATTCAAGACACAGTACTTCAAGAGTATTTTTAACCTCCGAGAGTCAATATTAAAACAGAAAAGTGCATAAAAACAGGAAGAAACTTGAACAGGTCAAAAGAGAGTATTCAAATAACCAGAAATTTATATAAGATATTTACAATATTCAGGAAAAAACACATTGAAACTAGAAGTAGTTTTCACTACTCACAGGACAAAAAGCTGAAATAAAACTCTTATCAGCTGAGATGCAAAGAAATAGAACTTACTCATCCATGTGACCAGTTTGAACACAGTGGGAAACAGTCACAAAGGTAGATATATGTGCACCTCCTTAGTAGACGGGCTATCTTGATGGATCCAGGTCCTCTGCCTCATAGGATCTATGAAGCATTGTTGTACCATCATACATTGAATGGGAATACTTTTTATAAGCAATAGGATCTTGTGTGAACTCCCAATCCAAGTCATTAAAGGCATTGTCAACTTGGAAAAAAGTGGTCGTTATGCCATGAAGGCATTCAAGCAGCCTGTGGAGAATCCAACGTGCTGAGGAGCTGTGGTCTCCTACCAACAGCTACATGAGCGATGAATCTTGGAAACAGATCATCTACCCCTGTCAAACCTTCAGATAACTGCAGACAAGGAGCACCATCTTTACTGTAGCCCCATAAAAGACTGAGTCAGGGACATATAACCAAATTGCTCCTGGATTCCAAACTAATGGCAAGTGTATGGGATAATAAATGTCACTGATGTTTGAAACTACTGTATTTAAGATAATATGCTCTCTGACCAAACAATTACGTTTTAAAATAATTTCTACAAAAAAAAAGTCATGTATGTTTACACACGAAGATTCAAGTAAAACTTTATTTGTATAGCATAGAATGAAAACAAAGCAAACATTCTTCAATAATGGAACATAACATGTAAAGACAATGACTGGCCCGCTATAAGCATAAGTCAGATACACATGATGTTGACCAATCAATAAGACAGTGCCTGTGTGATTTTTGTTCAAATATGTTGTAATTGTAGCTGGTAAAACTTCAGAGAGAATGTCCAGAATTCTGCTGTTCTCGGAGAAATGTTACACCTGAATGAAATGCTGGAATGTAAGCAACATTTTGTTTCAGTGTGAGGCTGGTGGTTATATGGGTATTAAATCTCAAACAATTCAGATGCTTCATTGTTTCACTTATGATATAATTCACAATATTTCATTTCCAGAATAGATTCTATTGAGTTCCTATAGTTCTCATAGGACTTCATAAAAATGCAAGCACTCAATTAGTATATATTGAATATGTTACAAAATAGGAAACTTTAGTTAGTATGGCAATGATAAGTTTTATTCACCATTTAAACAATATCTTAGAGTCTAGAGAGGTGGGTGATGAGTTAACAGTGCATATATACTGGTCTTCAAGAGGGTCTGGCTTTAGTCCAGATCATCTACCTTGGAAGGCTCAAACTGACTGTCATATGGACTCCAGGGGAATATGTCATCTTCCTCTGGCCTTCAAAGTCATCTGTACTCATATGCACATACTTGAATATATACACATACATGTGCACACACACACACACAAACACATTCACACGCAATCAAAAAAGAAAAGCCTTTTAAAATAGAAAATTATTTTATACTAAATTTGTATGTATTCATTTATGTGCATATTTAGCTTGATACATTGTTTTGATCAAATATTTACACATGTGTGGAAATATGCATATCCATGTGCATTGTTGATTATTGATTGGAATAGTTCAACCAATGGCAAGGATTAATCAAGAAAATATTGTTTAACTTTCACATCTAGCATGGATTGTCATTTTTTTGTTTGTTTGTTTTTGTTTTTCGAGACAGGGTTTCTCTGTGTAGCCCTGGCTGTTCTGGAACTCACTCTGTAGACCAGGCTGGCCTCAAACTCAGAAATCTGCCTGTCTCTGCCTCCCAGTACTAACCAGGCCTGACCCTGCTTAGCTTCTGAGATCAGACATGATTGGGTGGATCCTCTAATACTTTTTAAACATATAAGTATTATTTGTGGGTGATACAATAAGCTCATTTATAACTGAAAGATGGTCATTCAAAATATCTGATTTTTGATGTATTAGTAGCATCCTTGTAACAATTCTCTCCTTAAACACAAATTAAAATGATATTTTTCTGTTTTACTCACATATGAAGATGAAAATGATTTAGACAGTTTAGTGAATTTTAGTCATCATTTGGCCTCAATTACAATTGGCATGAAAAAGTAGCCACCCATTTTATAAACCAGAAATGTAAATAGCCATTCTATCCTTACATCCTCCTCTGGCACTGAGGAGGATTTTGTTCATAGTTGTAATAATAATACATAGTAGTAATAAAAATAATAGTAGTAAGAATATATATATATATATATATATACATATATATATATACATATATATGTGTGTGTATATATATATATGTATATATATATATAATTTATTTCAAAATTGTACACATGCCCATAAGTGCTATGTAAACCCATTGATCTCAGTTTAGACTTTATTCCAATCTTTGGAGAATACTTGTATCCTATCCCCTATTTCAGATATTTAAGTGAAACCCTCTGCATTTGTAAATTTAAAGTTAAGATTTTTATGCATCATGTGTCATCATGAATTATTTCCTTAAAGAGAGGTTGCATCCACATCTTTAATCCAGTAAAATTTCCCTTATATTTAATTTGTTACAGTGTCCTTAAGAGATCACTCCATTCATAGTTCCATAATTAATCTAGTGGACTAAATATCAGCTATAAACGCACATGCAAATTAGCATTCAATTGAGGAGGAGGTACTCCTTTTATTCAAGAAGTATGTCGTTTCTATCAGTCACACAGGATTACTGCTATCTTGCTGTCACTGACTGAGACACACTTGGCAAAGCCTGACTGGAGTTTGTAATTGAACCTAGCCACATGGACATGAACTGGCTGACACAGGAATTCACGAAAGAGGATATGAGTGAACCTTACCGATTGATCATTACATGTTCCCACATTACATCCACCTTTCAAATTTTTGAAAGAGTGGGAATAAGAAACAACTTCGTTCTGAAGCCATTTTGTATGACCATGGGAGGGGAACACAGATTTATGTTACCCAGATTCTGTGGTACAATGTAAAAGCAGTTTTATACATTTTTATAATTTTACAGAACAAAGAAAGCTGTATGTCAAGGGAAGTCCAAAACACATTGGCAGGTACAACAGAGGCACAGAAGGATGGAGAGAGCATTGCGTTGGTCTGATTGTTGGTGGATCCATGTGTATACCTACCTTCTGTAACTCAGACACTAGATGATGAAGAGAGGCTACCTGGAAATTAAAGTAGAATAATTTATCATCCTTTGCCTGGTAGAGGAAGCAAACATGGGTATCTGTTAAACCAATCTGCTGCTTAAGTGAAAATAATACACTAGGGACAGAATCAATTATGCAGTATCTCTAATAGAAGAGGGAACGCTATAGAAGAAGGGAGGTTCTGGAGGTTTCAAAATTGAGAAAAAAGTTTCATTCTGGAGTGGTTAAAAATGCAGAAGGTAGATAGATATATAAAGCATCATTGCAGGAGGGTCTTGTGAGTAATTCAGAGACCAGGTCATTTAGCATTGATTATACCAGTGTCTGTCTCACACTGGGTTCCAGGACTGTATTCCATAGGGAAGCACCCATCTAGATTCTAGGGCTGCAAAAAGGTATTAAGGATTAAGGTTGTCACACAGCACGGTGAGCGTCTTTCAGTCTATGTGTTTTGGGAAGTGAACAGATACTCTTTAATCATGCACTTAATTGATAGGGAGTTCATTTATTGCCCTCTGCTCTGAGTCACTAGTTACACTTAGAGACTGTTATTTTATTTTTAAAATTAAAACAGAATGAAATAATTTTCTCCCTTCCCTTTCTTATCCACAGTTCCTTCGGTTTACAATATTCCTTTCTTCTAAAATTCATGGTCCTGTTTTCTTTAGTTAATTATTGTTAACTAGATAGAGGCAATTATAGAAAGTCACAATTAGTCAAAATAGAGAAGATGAGTGATCTTGGGGTGCTAAGCTGCAGTTAATATATCTACAACAGAACACCTGTACCCATGAGAACATCACAGAAAGTGGAGAAGAGTATGAGAAACAGGAAATCTGCTGTGATATTGAGTCTCCAGTAAATAACGAGGAAGCATCATGTCTGCTGATGCACCTGGAGTTTTAAGACTCTACTTAGACTCTCAAAATGCCTTCCAGAGACAACCTGGGCATGTGTTGTGCCCTTTTGATCGAAACCTGTCAGGAAATCCCTGGGTCTTTGAACAGAGACATAATAGAAACTTATGACTGATTATCTTTGTACTGGGTATCTTAAATATATTTAATGGAAGACAACCAGGCTCAGTAGCTTCTAAACAATCTTTTTCTTTTCTTTTCTTTTTTTTTACATGACTGCATGTTACTTTCAATTAATTTGAATTATATCCCAGGCTGTAATTTTGTATATGCTGGAATGTTAGCAGCTAGGAAGTCTGTGTGCTTATATTATCATATCGTCTGTCATTTTGTCTAAAGCAATGAAGACTTCCTAAGGCTTAATGTTTGCACAGGCATTTCTTACTCTTCCATGCAAAGCCTTTATATGGCACTTTGATGTATTTATTTATTATGGCTCATTTCCTTTATTTTCCAAGTATCATTATGGACGATTCTTCAAAACTGGATGGAAACATTCAAACGCAGAAGAACACGTTTATCTTTTTGATACTGAATATTTATTCATTGAGATCAGGTTCCTCTGGGTAGACACTGAAAATAGGACAGAAGCAACATAATTGTGAAGTCTCTAAAAGCAAATGGTTCTACAAAGACAATTACTCATGTTTCAGACATCACAATTATCAAATAATTGTATTGTTTAATTTCTGTGCCTTAAGAACAATAATGAGAAAATCAAAAACTTGTACAAAAAATCTACTGGTAGCTATTTTAATACTCAACTTATTGTTCTATTTTTTCCCTGATCCTGTCTTGTTCAGTATGCTTTTCCAGGTTAGAGTCAGACTTTTATATATTTGATGAATAAATGATTTTATGAAAATAGATTATTTTGCCTTCCCATAATTAAGGCAATTATTCTTTAAGCTCCTTCTTTAAGCAAAGGCTTCTGTTTACTGATTCATTCTCACATGTAGGATCAAGCATCAAAAATGACTCTTAAACACTTGTAATTTTAAAACTTCTTCAATAGAATATCCAGGCTCATTTCACAGCTTTCTTGGACAACTTTCCTACTGTTTTCTTGAGTTGCTTTAGCACAATACCTCCCACTCACTATTTCTTACAGCTCATGTGCGTCACCACTGTTTCACACCTCACATGTACTGTCACCACAAGCTCAAGTGGCCTTCTCAAATGCCAGAATTATTAATCATTGACCTATTAAGAGACAATCCCATCTACTTGTCTTCTTTTTTTTTTTTCTTTTCTTTTCTTTTTTTTAACAGTTGTAACAGCATCCCTGGAATTTGGAAACTGAATCTTTATTTCTCTTTCCATGACTACTTTTTAATATCAAGAAAGTAAAATATGTTTTATCAGTTGTCAAACAAATTTTCTGATATTTTCAAAGTTAACTGATGCTGCAGATTTCATCAACTATTTTAATGTTGCTACCTGACTCTCAACTTCTTCTCTTTATCTTCATTAAATTTTTTTTCATTCTCTCATACAATACAATCTGAACACAGTTTTCCTTTCCTCCACTCCTCCAAGTGAACTTCCATCTTCCCTCTCTCCCAGATCTACTTCTTCCCCATTTTCCTTCAGAAAACAGCAGGATCCTAAGAGCCAGCAAAAGTCTCAGTGTTAACCCCACTCCCACCATTATGAGTCCTAGAAAACCAAAAAAGCTAACAACTATAGCATATATGCAGAGGACCTAGGGCAGACCCATGCAGACTCTATAACTTCCATTTCAGTCTCTGTGAGCTGAGCCCCTACTAGTTCTCCTTCATTGATTCTGTTGGCCATATTTACCTGGTGTCCTCAAGCTCTCTGGACCCTACAATTTTTGTCTCCCTTTCCATGGAGTTCTCTGAACTCCAAAGGGGGAAACCAATTTGGTCTCTCTCTCTCTCTCTCTCTCTCTCTCTCTCTCTCTCTCTCTCTCTCTCTCTCTCTTTCTCCTGATCAATCTGATCAATGTTTGGTTGTTGCTTTATACACCCGCTCCCACCAGCTGCTAGAGAAAACCTCTTTTAGGCTAGACACTAATCCCCAAGTAGAGCAGAATATCATTAAGAATCTTTTTTTTTATTATTATTATTACATTTTCTATCCCTGGTCTCTGCATAATCTAGGCTCCTGTTCCTGGTCATACAGACAATGTTGGACATGGGCTCTCTCTCCTGTCATTGACTTCAAATTAGATCAGTCATTGGTTGTCCACTCCCACAAGTTCTGTGTGTCCATTGCGCTCACATATCTTGCAATCAAGATAAATTGTTGGTTGAATGTTCTGTGACTGAATTGTGCCCCAGTCCCACCACTGAAAGTTGCCTGGTTATGGAAAATGACTGTTTTATATAACCAGACTTTCATTCTCTTTAGACAATCATATAAATAAAATACATGCCCACAAACGTGTGTGTATAGATATATACTATACATATATTCATCATTAGAATCCTTTGGAGTTGGAACGATAGCTTTACCTACTTTAGAGATGGTTTACATATAAAAAACAAAACTAGTGAAAGAGCAGACAGATTTTAAACCTAGAAAGTGCTGGTCTAACATCATCACTGTGTCAAATATAATAGAATGACAAGAATTAAAAACAAGTCATTTATTAAAACATTATCTGATACAGTTTTATAGCCTTTGAAAAGCTGCTATGATTTTTTGAATCTTTCCTATGCTATCCATGGTGGTATTTTTCTGTTGCTTCTGTCTCTTATTTATCTCCAAATGTCAAAGATGATTAATTACTTATACATTATCTACTCTTACTTTGTGTTTATAAAAATAGTTCTAAGATAGATTAGTAAAGCAAGGTGCTCATTTATTGACTATATTTTACACATGTCATTGCAGATAAGTCTTCTTTTTGAGTGAAGTTAGGTAAGTGAATCCTTTGAAGGGAGTATATAGGTGCTTTCCACTCATCGACTGCAGTATGAACATAGCTTCTCTTTTATTTGCCTGCAACATGACTCTGCCAGTGGCCCTGAATAATCTACACAATCACAAATGCAAACCCATAAAAAGGAGAATGAGAAGCATGATAAAAGAAATGTGGGGTCCTGCTGCTCTTTTGAAATCATCACATTTTATTTTGTTCTGAATCAGTTAATGCACAATAAAAAGAAAATTAATTTAAAGTATGCAGCTTTATTACCTTTGCAGTGAAACTAATTTCATTCAGATGACTTTATTGATATGTGTACAATATTAACTCAGGGAAATTCTCCTATGACCCTAAACAAATTGTTAATCTTTAAGTGTGGTGAGCATCACCACATCTTCTTATGTCCTTATGTTCAATGCAAACTGAAAGTGAGGACCATGTGTACTGAAATGGAAAAAGAAACTGAGCAGTTACAGACTGGAAGAATTTTAAGGTGGTCAAGAGTTAAGAACATCTGTCCTGTACAATGCAAAAGAGAATCTTAAAATAGTTTACTTAATTAACATTCTAACAAGAATAAACAGAACAAATGGTTTTAGCAATTTAGTGATATAAAAATGTTCTCTTTTGACAGAAGATTCTATTTGGGGAAGGTATAATTATACCTGCACATTGTAGCTATTTGGTATTACCCCTTACATTAGGATTAAGGTTTGTCCAATATAAATAAAATGTTAAGATAGTGCCTCCTTTAAAATAATAACATAAAGGAGCTAGCTTCCATCACTTGGAATTTAGGGGTATTGTTTGAGGTCCACTTCAAAGTCTTATAGACTTTTCCCGATATTTTATTCATGTACTAAGCCTAAAGAAGGGTTGACCATGTACTTCAGCCTATTCATGCTCAATCTGGTTGTATGAGGCTTACACACTCCTCTATAAACATGAATATATAGTTGGTATGTAGATAAAAACTCTGTTAAGAGACAAAGACTCTGTCAAAATTTCTAGGAGATAACAGAAAGTGTACAAGAATTAAAGAGGGGGACTTTAAAAGCAACGAGTTGCCAAATTTGAATGACAGAATTGTTATTTGACATTTTAATGCATTGCTCATTTTTGTTGGAAATAGCCTGTCTTTGCCTTGGTAGCTTCATAAAACTGACTGCTAACTTTCTTTGGGCAATTAAATGAAAGCGTATATAATGTATTCAGCTTTCTCTCATTTTCTATGATCTATCTGAGAAGAACATGTTTGAGGAAATACATGCTGTGCACACACACACCCACACACACACACACACACACACATCATAGACATATATATCCATACATACATGTATATGTATACATGGCTATTGACATATAATAGTGGCTAAGAGAACAGTGTTACAACCTTCAGTCTTGTAACCACTGACAACCTAACATGCTGAAGTAAATAACCTGCTAATCCTATGGAAAAACTATACTGGATGGTCGGTCACACATACATTAAAGGTGTGGAAGTGACAAGGGGACTTGCTGGGTAACACAACTTCAGTGGGAGGAGGAGAATGGAGAGCTAATGTGGACAAAAGAATAAAATTTACTATACATTTATGCAACTATACAAAATTAAAAAGTAAAAATGAAACACAAAAGTCTATCTGTCTTAAAGATCTTAATTATGTGAAGATTATAATGTAAAGAAAAACTCTAGGCAAAATAATTATCACAAAACACATACAGACAGAGGCAGAGAGACACTTAAAGAGAAAACTTAAAAGGAGTCTGTTTTCATTTTAACTTGTATGGTAATGGGAAGAAAGGATGAGACTAGGAAATGAGGACAGGTGACAGTGTGGATGGCATTTGTGAACCTGTGAAGTGTTTAAACTCACTCTTATTTATCCTATTCTGGGGATATCTAGTGAAAATTGACACATAGTTACGAATGTGATTATCACTTGGCTGGATCCTCAGGAAAGATTTGTTGCATGAGACTAGGGACAGCTACCTGGATGAATCATCAAAAGGACATGTGTGTGTGTGTGTGTGTGCGTGTGTGCGTGTGTGTGTGTGTGTGTGTGTGTGTGTGTGTGTGTGTGTGTGTTATGTATTTTGTCAAACATGTTCTTCTCAGATATATCATAGAAAATGAGAAAAAAGGGACAAAAGTGAAAACCAGTTTATCCTTGTGAAAAATTTAGCCTCCACCATTCTTTGTCTACAGTGCTGATTAATCTTGATTTTCAAATTGAGGAGACTGAGAATCACTTCTGACAAATCCTTGAGTGGATGGATTATGTTCCATCCTCCATCCTGGAGATTTTGCACCCTTTTCAAGTTGCTAATGGTCAGCTGGCAGATGGGCCTGGGCAGAAGGAATAAGAGAAAATATGGGAAAGAGAGGACCCTAGAAGTCTATAATTAAAATCTGACCCAAAGCCCATTTTCCTACAATCCCCAAAAGACCCTCACAATCTTTTGATGAAGAATCTTTATTTGTTCTAATAAAATGTTTGATTTTGTTCTTTTACTTTCTCTGTTGCTGGTTCTTCTCCACTTACACATCTGTGTCCCTCTATGATGCTACTTGCACTCTTTGGTGGAGTTCCTCACATCGGCAAATATTCTTTTCATCCTTTGACATGTGTTCTCTGTGTTCTCTGAAACTGCTGTCAAATGATCTCCAGTTGTCAGTCTCTGTCCATGGCTCTCCTCTCATCAACTGTCATTTTAAATTCTGTATTGTTTAGGAGTCATTTGTGTGACTCTTTTTCTTTTTCTTTATGTCTTTCTTTGTTTTACAGGATATACAATTTTGATATGTTCCATAGAACAAACTTGTGTACCTTTACAGGAGCAAGCCTTGCCCAAATGTGTGTGTGTGTGTGTGTGTGTGTGTGTGTGTGTGTGTGTGT
>JADRCG010006600.1:0-12282 GCA_019844195.1 Rhabdomys dilectus
AGAGGCAGATGCTTGCAACTAACCATTTGAACTCATCATGGGTTCTCTAATGGAGGAAGTAGAGAGAAGACTGAAGGAGCTGAGGGGGCTTGCAGCCCAAAGGAAGAGCTACAATACCAACCAACCAGAGCTCCCAGGGTCTAAATCTCCAGCCTGGGAACATGCATGGAGGGACCCATGACTCCAGCTATATATGCAGTGGAGGACGGCCTTGTGTCAGGCATTGGTGGGAGAGGAGGTCCTTATTCCTGTGAAGGCAGGATGCCCCAGTGTGTGGTAATTCGTGGGCAGGGAGGCAGGAGTGGGTAGATGAGTGGATGTACACCCTCATAGAAGCAGTGGTAGTGGGGAGAGGATAGGGAATTTCTGGGTGTTGGAAATGGGAAAAGGGGATAACATCCGAAATGTAAATAAGTAGAATACCCAATAAAAATAATACATTTACAGCTGGAGGCATGGGTCCCTCCCTGTGTGCTCCCTCCCAGGCTGGTGGTTAGACCATGGGAACTCTGCTTGGTTGATATTGTTGCTCTCCTCATGGGGTTGCAAACACTTTCAACTCCTTCAGTCTTCTCTCTCACTCCTCCATTGGGAACCACATGATCAGCTCAATGGTTAGCTGTGAGCTTCTGCCTCTGTATATTTCAGGCTCTGGCAGAGCTCAAAGGAGACTGCTATATCAGGCTCCTGTCAGCATGCACTTCCTGGCATCCACATCAATTCAGCATCTACCTTTGGTGACTGCACATGGGATGGATACCCAGGTGGAACAGTCTCCAGAAGACCCCCTTTTCAGTTTCTGTCTCATTCTTTGTCTACATATTTGCTCCGATGAGTATTTTATTACTCCTTGTAAGAAAGACCGAAGCATCCACATTTTGGTCTTCCTTCTTTATCAGATTCATGTTGTCTGTGAGTTATATCTTGGGTATTTCAAGCTTTTAAGCTAATATCCAATTATCAGGGAGTGCATACCATGTGTGTTCTTTTGTGACTTGGGTACCTCACTCAGAATGATATTTTCTAGTTCCATCCATTTGCCTAAGAATTTCCTGAAGTCATTTTTTTAATAGCTTATTAGTACTCCATTGTATAAATGTACCACATTTTCTGTATCCATTCCTCTGTTGAAAGACATCTGGGTTCTTTCCAGCATCTGGCTATTATAAATAAGGCTGTTATGAACATAGTGGAGCATGTGTCCTTGTTATATGTTGGAGAATCTTCTGGGTATATGCCCAGGAGTAGTATAGTATATCTGGGTCCTCAGGTAGTGTTATGTCCAATTTTTTTTTAGGAATTGCCAGACTGATTTGCAGAGTGGTTGTACCAGCTTTCAATCCCACCAACAATGGAGGAATGTTCCTCTTTCTCTACATCCTTGCCAGCATCTGCTATCATCTGAGATTTTGATCATAGCTATTCTGACTGGTGTGAGGTGGAGTCTCAGTGTTGCTTTGGAAGCCCCATTGTGGTGAAATTTGAGGGTGGGGTGGTGGGAGTGGGTGGGTGAGTGGGATCCTCCTCATAGAAGCAGGAGGAGGAGCATGGGATATGGGGTTCCTGGGTGGGTGGACATGGAGAAAGGGGATAAGATCTGAAATGTAGATAAAATATCCAATAAAAAATAAAGAAAATTAAATAAAAAGAATACATTTTTAAAAAGAGTATAGGAGTCAAAAAAAATGATAAAATATCTCAGGTTCCCATTCTGACCTACCAAGTTGTATGAGACAGTGTTTCCTCGTTGTCTACTATTGTTTCTAAGAACTTGCTGGCTTGCAAGCTTCCTAAGAACACTGGGAATATAGACATCATGCTGCTGTAACCAGCTTTATATTGTTTCCAGTGATTCAAACTCCACTTAATTGTGTGGTCCGTATTTGACACACTGAGTCATTTCCCCATTTATTTTTTTGCTTTAAAAAGGTTTTAAGGTACTGGCTTTTGCACTCTTAATTTGCATGTTTACCTTAGTATATGTGGTGTTTTGAATAAAGAGGGTCCTAGAGGCTCATATTTTTACATGCTTAGTTTCTAGTTGATGAGCTGCTTGAGATACATTAGAAGGATTCAAGACACTGCCTGTTCATCCAGGTATAAACTTGGTGGAGAAGGTCTGTCACTGTCTTGTCCTTGTCCTAAGAGTATAATAAAGAATAAAATGGAAGAGTTTTAGATTAATGGCATTGGAGGAGATTTTAGGACAGCCTAGTATTGACTGTGTCATGTGGTTATTATTGATCTACAATAAATCCAAGCAAGTGAGGAAAGAAGTAAAGAATATACAGTTTGTGGAGAAAAAGACCAACAAGTAAAGGTAATGTTAGAGCTAAGTTCTGTGCTCAAGGAAATACAGTGTTTAAAAGACACTTTTCTATTTACTGTGATTGTAAATCGAATAAAGGGAATAGTAAACTTAGGGCAAAAACCTACCAAGCTAAGTTTACAACTTATGTAAAGAAATTAAAGGAAAGCTTAGGTAGCCAAGAAATCCATCAACAACTGAAAGCTTGTGCCAGTGTAATACAAGAGAGAGCCCAAGTTGGAGTCCTAGAAAGCAGGAGAACATGGCAGCTTCGGTTTTAGTGTTATGGATACAGGAAAGAATTATAGATTCTTCCTCCAAGATTTAAGGAAAACTACTGAGACATTGCATTAGATAGGGAAGCCTCCTGCATGCAAACACAGAGAAGCCACTGTGTGAAGATGAAATATGGATTGTGTTGCAGACCCCAAGATTTTGGAGATACCATTGTCACTGGATAACTGACAAGGAGCACTACAAACACAGGGAGGAACCAGCCTCAGAGAGAAATGTGTTACAGTCAGTGAAGCAAAAGGATTTGGAGATGTAAACAGCCCTTTCAAAACAGACATGGAAGATGCAGAATTTTGAGTTTGCCTTTCTGGGTTTCAGTCTTGCTTTGGTCCAATAGTTCCTTATGTGCCCTTTTCTCCTCTTTGACATAGTAGTATATACTCTGTACCATTGTATGTTGGAAATGTGTCGTCTGTTTTTTAAGATTGTACAATGGGTTATAGTTAAGAGATTTCCTTGAGTCTCAGAGAAGACATGGACTTTGGACTTTGAAACAGAGTGGACACTCTGAAAGACTGTGGAGACTTTTGAGGTTGGACTGAATGAATTTTTGCATTATGATATAGCTATTATTAGCTTATGTGAGCCAGTGTGTGGAATGTAGTGCTTTCTTTTCTGGTCTAGTCTATTTGGCATTCTATATACTTCTTGTATGCTTATGGGCATCTCGTTCTTTAGATTAGGGAAGTTTTCTTCTAAAATTTTTTGAAGATATTTATTGGCCATTTAAGTTGGGAATCTTCACTCTCATCTATACCCATTATCCTTAGGTTTGGTCTTCTCATTGTACCCTGTATTTTCTGGACGTTTTGGGTTAGGAGTTTTTGGCATTTTGTATTTTCTTTGCCAGTTGTTTCAATGTTTTCTATGGTATCTTCTGCACCTGAGATTCTCTCTTCTATCTCTTGTATTCTGTTGGTGATGCTTGTGTCTATGACTCCTGATTTCTTTCCTAGGTTTTCTATCTTGAGGGTAGTCTCCCTTTGTGATTTCTTTATTGTTTCTACTTCTATTTTTATTTCCTAGATGGTTTTGTTCAATTCCTTCACCTGTTTTCCTGTGTTCTCTTGTAATTCTTTAAGGGATTTTTGTGTTTCATCTTTAAGGGCTTCTACCTGTCTACCTGTGTTCTCCTCAAATTTTTTGAGAGTGTTATTTATGTCCTTCTTAAAGTCCTCTATCATCATCATTAAGAGTGATTTTAAATCTGATTCTTGTTTTCCTAGTGATATGGGGAATTCAGGACTTTCTTGTGTCAGAGAACTAGGTTCTAATGATGCCAAGTACCCTGGGTTGCTGATGCTTATGTTCTTGCATTTGCCTTTCCCCATCTGGTTCTCCTTAGTGCTACCTGCCCTGTCTCTGACTGGAGCCTATCTTTCTTATTATCTTAGTTGTATCAGAACTGTGTCTGATGGGTGTTACTAGAGCTGGGACCCATGATCTGCTCACTGCTCAGGCACAGACAGGAACGAACCACTTCTCCAGGCCCGGAGTGACTTCCTGAGTCCTAGTGGGTCCCAGTTACTCCTTGTTTGGGGTGGGTATTGCTGTCTCCTTACCTAAGATACTGCCTGGGTTAGAGCTTCTGGGAGGCATGCTTCCTCTGGGTTCTGTGATTGGGTGCAGAGCTGCCGCCAGGGATCATCTCAGTGCTCAGGCCCAGACCAGAAGGAACCTGAGTTAATTTCTGAAACTGTAAGTAAACACCTAATTGAATGTTTTCTTCTATAAGAGTTTCCTTAATCATAGTTTCTTTATCTCTTTACAGCAATAAAACAGTGACTAAGGCAGTATAGCTTTACATGTATTACAAATCAAAAGAGAAGAAAAAATTTTAAAGTAGAGGGAATTATTTTCAGAAAATTCTAGAGATGAGATTAGATGCCTAGGACTTACAAGTATAGAACACATTTGTAAAGAGTAATGGTCATGGAAATCAGGATTCAAAGTACAGAATAAGGAGCATTTCATATTAAAAACATATACTTCTTTAAAAATTTAAGAATACAGTTTAAAAAATATTGAACTTAATTTTAAATAGATAGTTTCCCATAGGCTGTTTTGTTTCCAGTGTCTAGTGTGAAAATATGCCCATGTATTCCTTTGCTTTTATTTTTTTAATTGGTTATGAAAGGGTTAAAATTAAAAAAAAAAAAAAAACTCCTAGAAGGCTAAGCAAAACCAAGAGTGCAGGTCAGCTTGGTCATGAGCTCTGTGTTTCAGAACTTGGCTGACCACAAGATAGATAGTTGAGTATGAATATTCTCTTTGAGAATAGCCTATACAAAATGTTCCCCATGACTGTTCCTTGTACCCTGTCACAAACTGAATAACGGGCTGGGACTTTCCACAGGTACTCTCCAATAACAGTCCTTCACTCCCCCTGGGTTGTGGTTTTCCAACCCTGGGTTGTGGTTTTGGCCTTTAAATTTTCTCTGCCTCCAAAGCCCCGGGGTCAGACCCACTTCCCCTGGGTGGGTCATGGGTCTTGAACTCAGCATGCTGATCAAAATATACCTTTTTCTGATTGCATAGAGTTTGGTGTCTTGTGAGTTATTGGGTGGCAGCAAATTCCTGAGACTTTGGTGAGATCCTCCATTCATGTGGGCCTTACATTTTTGGTTCCCTGGCTGGGAAACTATGACCACCCTAGCCTCCACGAACTCACTTGAAGGTAAGATTTCACCTGCAGTTTTCTCTCTGGTTGCTGTGTGGCCCTCTGTCTAAATTGTTTGGTTTCTCATGTGGCCATCTGTGTAAATTGTTTAGTTTCTGAAAAGTGCACTTTGGTTTTGGTCTGCAATTGTTTCTGTCTGAAGAGACAGTAAACCTTTTTTTTTTTTTTGTCTCGGGAGGAGACAAACAGGTGACCGGCAGACTTGTTGTGGGGGGTCACTGGCTGCTGCACCCTGAGAGACATCTCAGGAACACAGGGACCCCAGAGATGTCTGGGAAGTTCCCATCTGGGTGCCAGAGAGGAAGTGGAGTCCCTCCCACCTGGCATTGGGTGCAGGGGAGGACTCTGAATCCCTCCTGGTTGTCACTCGAGATTGAGACAGGTTTTTGTTGCTCTCTCTGTATATGTTTTGTCTGGGTTTCATGTTATTTGTGATGATGTTACAGACTGTAACTAAAATTTAACCCTAGACCATTGGACTGAAGTTAGAACCAGAGCACATAACTTATCAGTTGATATCACGAAAGGACCATGACAGACTTTTTGTGCCTCAGAGTGGCCAACTTTTGATGTTGGCTAGCTGCCAGAAGGGACTTTTGACTTGACTATTATTTTAGAGTTAAAGCTATTATTTTTCAGGAAGGACCAGGATCACATCCTGATCAACAGTCATACATTACTCTATGGCAGGACCTGGCCCAAGATCTACCACCATGGGTGAGAATGAGGAAGCCAGGCTTCTGAGCCCTGGCCCTCCTCAGAACGTGGTATAGACCAAACTGGCAGATTAATCACCCTTTCTTTTCAGATAACCCTGCCAGTCTGATGGGACTGGAAGAGTCTTTAATGTTTTCCCACCAGCCTACCTAGGATGATTGCCAGCAGCTTTTACAGGTTTTCTTTACCACAGAAGAACGAGAAAGGATCCTGTTAGAAGCCCCCTTTAACCGATCAGACTGGGACATGGCTACAGGTAGAGAACGACTGACAGTTTATCCCACCAGGTTCTGGTGACAGGTAAGAAGTTACAGCATATAGATGGATTACATGATTATACTCTGCAGGATTTAGTTAAAGAGATAGAAAAAGTATATCACAAAAGAGAGACTAAAGACTAGAATATTGGACACAGTTGTAGAAGATAGAGAGAGAGAGAATGGGCAGGGCCTAGACAGATAGGGAACCTGGGCAACAGAAGACCAAGACCAAATGGAACAGAGAGATGCAAAGACATCTGTTAAAAAAAAAGATCAGTGTCCCTACTGTAAAAAAAAAAAAAAAAGAAGAAAGAAAAAAGAAAAAAAGGACACTGAGCTCGAGCCTTCCCAAAGAAGAAAGGCAGGACCTCTAAGATCTTGGCTCTCAAAGAAATGACTAGAGGGGACCCTGAGAGTGGAACGGACTCCTATGGACTTTCTAGTAGATACTGGAGCAAAATATTCAGTTCTAAAACAATCATTAAAAAATTAAAAAAAAAAAGACTACAGTCATGGGGCAACTGGGCAAAAACAATATTCTTGGACTATTTCACAAACTATTGACATGAAAAAAAGGACAAGTGTCTCATTCTGGTCATTGCTGAGTGCCCTATACCTTTGTTGGGGAGAGACAAAGTTAAAGTTTACTCAGACAGGACCAGGGGTGTCTTGAGAGAACCCCCACCTCTATGATATTGGCCTTAAAACTAAAAGATGAGTTTCAGCTTCATGAGCTTAAAGAACAGCAAGAAGCCCTGACAATAGTAAATGGTTAACAAAATTTCCAAAAGCGTGGACTAAAACCATTGCCTCCTCTATTGGAGTGAGGCAGTACCCAATGAGTCGTGAAGCCAGAACAAAAATTAGACCTCACATTCATAGCCTGTTGCAACAGGACATTCTGGTTCCTTGCCAGTTGCCATGGAACATGCCGCTACTACTGGTAAAGAAGTCAGGCCTACATTTGACTACATCCACCACACTTAAAGGCCTACAAAGAACTAAGACTTGTCTAAAAGCCATCACTGCTGTGGCTTTGCTTGAATTGACTCTGGGACAGCAGATCACTGTTGTGGCACCCTTGAGAACATTATCCGGCAGCCCCCTGATGAATAGATGACTAATGCCTACATGAAAGGGTGATCTTTGCCTCCCTGGCCATCGTGAACCATACCATCTTGCTGCCCGAGACTGATATCCCTCCCCTATCCATTGACATTTTGGCAGAAGACCAACCTTGGCCAGGAAGTCCGAACTGGTATAATGACAGGAGTAGCTTTGTGATTGAAGGTAGGCAGATGGCAGGAACAGCAGTGGTAGATAAAAAAACAAGTGATTTGGGCGAGCAGCCTGCCAAAAAGAACACTGATAACAGGTATGTTTTGGCTACTGTCCATATTCACGGGACAATTTACAGACAGAGGAGACTGCTGACTTCTGCAGGAAAAGTCATTGTCCTGGACATCAGAAAACCCAGGATAGTGTTGCTGAAAAAAATCAGATAGCAGATTTGACTGCTAAAAAGTCTGCTCAAAGAGCTATGATCCTGATTGTTGAAAGTTCTAAAAAATATCTTGATGTCCATGTTAAAAATAGTCCTTCCACAGAGGGAAGGATAAAGATATGTGACAAATTTACAGCATTTAGCTCACCTACGAGCTAAAAATCTGAAGAACTTGATAAAGTCCTCCCAATTTTATGTGTTGAACTTATCTGAGGTAGCTGAAGCAGTAATTAAAAAATTTGAGGCCCGTGACCTGACTAATGATGGGTATTCGAGGTGTCCCCCAGGAAAAAGACTTTGAAGAGACAGACCTGGGGCCTCCTGAGAAGTGGACTTCACCAAAATCAAACCTGCTCAATATGATAACAAATATTTGTTAGTCTTTATAGATACATTTTCAGGCTGGGTAGAAGCCTTTCCTATAAAGACTGAGACTGCTAACATGGTGGCTAAGAAGATCTTAGAATAGAACTTTCCCAGGTTTAAAATACCCAAGATAATTGGATCTGACAATAGACCTGCCTTTGTTGCTGAGGTAAGTCAGGGACTGGTCACCCAGCTGGAGATTAATTAAAAATTACATTGTGCTTACAGAACCCAGAGCTCAAAACAGGTCGAGAAGAGAAATAAAACTATTAAAGAGACCTTAAATAAATTAGCCTTGGAGATTGGCAGGGATGACTGGACAGCCCTCATTTCTTTTGCCTTGTTCTGGGTCATGATTTAAGCTAAAATCTTATAAGATTTTATGTGTGTGGGGGGTCTCTACCACTTACTGAGATAGATAAAATATATGATTTTGATGTTGTTCTTTCTAAATCCCTGTTTGCCTACATGAAAACAATTGAGGTAGTCTGACGTGAGGTCTGGTAGCAGTTAAAAAGTGGTTATGAGGCTGGAGACCTGAGTATGCCTCATCAGTTCCAGGTTGGAGATGCTGTTCTCATCTGCCATGATCGGGTCGAGAACTTTGAGCCTCACTAGAAAGGACCATGCCTGGTGCTCCTGACCACCCCCACAGAGTTAAAAGTCAAAGACATCTCTAAATAGATTAGTTACCTTTGCTTTAAAAAAATAAGTGCTGTTCAGATTTTGATTTTGCCCCAACAGTACCATGGCTTACAGGGTCAAAAAAGAAATCCAGATTATAAAGATGCTAAAAATTAGTTCTATGATTAGAACTCCTACATCAGAAGAAATGGGGAAATGAAAGGGTTAAAATTTTTCAAAAACTCCTAGCAGGCTGAGCAGAACCAAGAGTGCATGTCAGCTTGGTCATGAACTCTGTGTGTTCAGGAACTTGGCTGACCACAAGATAGATGGTTGAGTATGAATAGGTTCTTTGAGAATAACCTATACAAAATGTTCTCCATGACTGTTCCTCGTACCCTGCCACAAACTGAAGAATGGGCTGGGACTTTCCACAAGTACTGTCCAATAACCCTCCTTCACTTCCCCTGGGTTGTGGTTTCTCCCCTGGGTTGTGGTTTTGGCCTTTAAATTTTCTCTGCCTCCAAAGCCCCAGGGTCAGACCCACTTCCCCTGGGTGGGTCATGGGTCTTGACCTCAGCATGCTGATCAAAAGATACCTCTTGCTGATTGCATTGAGTTTGGTGTCTTACGAGTTATTGGATGGCCACGAATTCCTGAGGCTTGGGTGAGGTCCTCCCTTCATAGGGGTCTTACAGTTATACCATATGTGTTCATTCATTTATCATTTGAAGGCCATTTTGATTTTTTCAAGTTCTGGCTACTATTAATAAGTCTTCTGTGAATAACCATGAATAAATATTCATGTGTAAAGATTTTTTGTTGTTGTTATTGTTAGAAATGTTATAGCAGATTGCTGTGTACTGACTTAAGCTGGGAAGAATCGCCAGACCCTTTACAAGGCCTGGTCTGTTTTTACATCCCCACAAGCAGACTCAAAGCCTCAATGTCATTGTTGTTTGATGTTTCTGATGTTTCTGTGATGGACATCCCATAAGCTGTGGAGGTCACCTTGTGGGTTTGACTTGCATTTCTCTGATGTCTGAAGATATTGACCATGTGTTCTTTAGCTATGATAGACATCCCACAATTTTTGTAGCCCACTTTGTGGTCTTCACTTGCATTTCCCTGAGGTTTAAGGGCGTTGATTATTTGTTCATTTGTAAATAAAAAAGTAATATATGATTTCTACATATTGTCTTTAGAAAAATGCAACACACAATTGATCATTTCATTTTTCTTTGAGTAATAGCCACATCAGAGTTAAAATAATAATATAAAATTGATGATAAGGCTATGATTTGGTCAGAGGGACCTGGGTTTGAATCAAAGTTTTTATGAATCCTAGTTGAGTATGTGACCAGATCAAGCTACCAATGCATCTTTAGAATAGCTTGTTATTGATTGAGGTTTGTTTGTTTGTTTGTTTGTTTGACATTTTTGAGACAAGGTTTCTTTGTATATGGCCCTGGCTGTACTCAAACTCACTTTGTAAGAACACCCTAGCCTCAAACTCACAGAGATCCACCTGCCTCTGCATCCTGAATGCTGGGATTAAAGGTGTGTGCTACCACTACCTGGCTTATTGGATTATGCTTAATAGTGCATTTTTGTTATGCCTTAGGAATATATAAAATCTGTAACTACATATACTAAAAACAAAAGTAAAGTATTTGCAAAGGGAAAAAGCAGTTTCTCACAAATGAGGATATTTACAACCCACTCTTTTGTAAATCTATACATTAGGGACTGGAAAGACAGCTCAGCAATTAACAGTGCTTGCAGCTCATCCAGAGGACCTGAGTTCATTTCCCAGAACTCTTATCAGGCAGCTCACAACTGTCAGTTCCAACTCTGAGGCATCTGGTGCCCTCTTGAGACAGCAGTGGGTACCTGCACACATATGTCCAGGTTTCCCATTTGAGAATGTATTAGCCATTGACTATCCAGGTGTTTACCCTTGCATCACAGAGCCATATCTGACTCAAATATCAATTTCTTTTTCTCCACCTGCCCCTATTCCTTTTTACCTTTATCTTTTTCCCCTTTTGTTTGTTTGCTGAGACAGTGTTCCTATGTAACCAATGCAGGCCTCACAATCATTATGCAATCCCTGGCTGGCCTGGAACTAAAAAAAATCCTCCTTCCTCAGGATTCCAAAACCTGATATTCATTCCAGGTGTACACCACCACCCCCAGGTCCAATGTCATTCTCTTCCCTGTGCCCACTCATACTTATTCATGGTCCAAGCCACAGAACATTGTAGCTTATGGCTATGACATAATGATAAACTAGTGTTTATCTTCCCTACCAGATGATGCATACCGTCCAGGAGCATATACAGTTTTTCTTATCAATATAGCCCCAAGATATAGCAAAGTGATTGGAAGAGGACAAATTTAGAGTAATATTATGAACTAATAAAATTACTAGATGACTGAATATACAAGTGGAAAATAAATAAGTATTACAAAAAAAAAAAAAGACAAGTTCTTCCTTCAATCTGGACACTCTGCTCAGACCCACTTTTCTGAAAGGACAACAAATATTTCTTAAAAACCTATTTACCTAGCATTTAGCAGTGATCTCTTCTTACCTATGAATACTCACTTTATGCCTACTAACATACACATGAATGACACATCCGTGCATTTGCGACATCACCTTGATTTTAAGAAATGTTATTATATGAATTAATTGTGGAAGAGAAAAAAGAATGATGTTATTTGAAAAAATGAGTAACACTATTGAAATAAAAGGGGTCTAGGGTTAGAGAGTAGGAGAGCACAGCTGAAGAGCAAGAGGCATTTGGGCTAGCATTCAGAAAAGCAAAGATTGAATGCAATGATATTACAATGATTAAATGAAAAATTGCACAGTGGCCTCTTTGAAACCAGGGTGTTGTTTTGTTTGCTTGAAGACTCTGCTTCAACCAGAGTTATTGATAATGTGTACATGGTTGATAGGGTGTACAAGAGTATGTGCTTGTTCATTCATGGACAAGTTGCAAAGCAATGCTCTGTGGAATGCAAGACATATGTCATTTGAATGTTTGGAGACTGGTTTCATGGGTTGCAAACAGTACTTTAAACAAATGGAAGAATATTTTTAAAGCATTCTATTTTTCCTCATCTCTTCCCAACAAGAACTTTGAAGGCAAATGGATGGAACTAGAAAATATCTTCCTGAGTGAGGTAAACCTGACCCAAAAGACATACATGGTGTGTACTCACTGATTAGTAGATAATAGCCAAAAAGTACAGAATACCTAAGACACAACCCACAGGCTATAAGAGGTATAAAAAGTAGAAAAGCCCAAGTGAGGATGTTTCAGTTCTATACAGAAGAGTGAAGGAAATAATCATGGGATGCAGAGGGAGTGAAGGACCTGAGTGAGAGAGGGGATGGAGGAGAAAAGGGGAACAGGTCCACGTATGGGTGAGTGGGGCAAGAGATAAGCCCAGAGGGCCAAGAGAATGAGTGAAGATTGGATTAGCAGCATGGAGAGGAGTGTAGTTGTGGGTACCC